>UBIG03000100.1:0-7500 GCA_900464855.2 Musa schizocarpa
TTAGCCAAACCAAATGTTTCATCATTACATGAATCTTTATCATCCTTCCGTTGAAATGGTAAAGCCTGAAACAAAGAATATTTTCATAAAATTATCTTATTTTTTTATGGGATCAGACCTATATCAGGACAATATATGTGACAATAGAGACAGAAAGACATTCAAATGAACAATCAGAACTTAACAGAAAAAGATCAAAGATAATAAACTATAATAAAGAGAATAAGGAAAAATGAACATTTTAATGAACTATACTTTATATCTGTATTCTCAGATAGCCTAACCTTATAAGGTCGTGGGGGCTGATAAGGTTCATGAGTTCTATTAAGCTGAAAGTGACCAGCCATTCTAGCTTTTGGTGCTGAGGATCCTGCATATCCTGAAGGTCTTGGATATGTGCCACTTCCCAGAAGTCCATCATGCTCAGGATGTTGCAAGAAACGTCGAGATTGGGTTCCAGAATGCCTACCAGAGTCTGGAATTTGAAAATTGCATCATTTGAGTAGCAGAACCACTTCGGTTTATAAAGATAAAAAGGCAAGAACCTATTTAGCAAGCATGTAAACAGGTGAATTAGACCATGACTTCTAAAAACAGAAAAAATCTCTGTCAGTCAACATAAAGATCGACATTCATAAATAGTTAGTCAGATTCTTCTATTCTAGTAATCTAGTATATTGCCATGAAAGCTCTACCCAGTATTTATCATGAGATTGCTCCAAGATCGCACAAGTGAGGAAGCAAGAAGCTTCTCAGATTGACAGTTGTCCTTCCAGAAGATGATGGAAGGACTGAGATTTGTGACGTCAACCCAAAATGAACCCAATCTTGGACTAGGATAGGCACTGATTCTGTTCATATGCACAACCAAAACTGAGTCCTTAATGAGATAATTCATAGAGCAGAAAATCTGATTATGAAAAACTGGAGATTGCAGAAAAAGAATGTCAAAGTAAAAAAAATTAAGATATTAATGCATCTCTACTTCAAGGGGAGCCTCCCAAGGGCCATTAAACCAACTATAACTCTATAAATATAAAAGAATGAAATATATTTCAAGCCTTTGCTAGGCCTTATAATATTTTGCATCAACAGCGCTACTAATGTAATCAAAATCCTGTAAATATAAGACTATAATATTTTAATTACATCAATATTGAGCTGTAATTTAAATCCAAAACATATTTAAAGTGGGACAATCATCTTGATGCTAAATCCTTAATTGAGCCTTAGCTAAACTATGGGAACACCCTACTATTTTACTGGTGTCCAAATAGGGCCCTACCTGTCCCAACTCATGTTCGATTGGGACTGGTTGGTTCCCAAAACTGGCTAACACCTTTATTGTTGAGAACTGGGGTCTGGCTGCCCATCAAACAGTCGCCAACCATTATTCCCTTTCCAATTGGACTCGTGGATCATCTCTCAAAGCTTTTGGCCTTTATTCCTTTTAAACTGATGTATGGCCGCTGGTGTTCAACTCTTATTGTGCATAGGAATTCTGTGGAAGCTGAATTATCTTCTTGTGCTTGTAGAACTCCAAGTTGAAGCTGGCAATCATCATCCCAAAGCCTCTTGAAAGTAAGGCTACTGCTATGCCACTAGTTCTCAACCTGATCATGTAAATCTCGAGGTGCCAACTCATGTTCCTCAGTGCCTTATTGGCTAGTAGAAACTGTAGCAATGCTAGACTGCTGTTGTTGTCCAATATATGGAAGGATGACCCAATGTTATGGCCAAACAAGGCCATATCTTTGCTGGCCACATGTTGAGTCCAATCCGTGTTTGGTTCACTTTGCAATTGCTTTGTATCACAAATTTTAATATTCCCTTTAATTGTAAATTAAATAACAGAAAATCTTGGTCAATGGCAGTTTATGACAAATCATGTAAACCAAAAGCAAATAATACCAATACATGATATTGACATTAAAACATAATTACTGATCCCCCTTTCCCATAGTCCTCAAGTTTATGAACTGTTTCAAATATCAATAAGTTGTCACAAGGTACATACACCATATGCCATCATAGACATCACTGGAGATATTGTTATCGATAGTTGGCTATTACATAAAACAGGTACCACAGATCACAAATTTGTTACTAGAAGAAAAAAAGGGAAATACTTGCTTACACACAAAATTCAACTCACCACAAACTAGATAGTTATCTAAGCATAAGTCCTTTTTCACATGCAGATAAAAAGAGAAGGCATAAGCACAATATTATCTTACTGTGTAACACTGAGAAAATTCAGACCACCCAATTCCTTATGAAAACAATGTAAATCATAGATTTCCTAAATGTACTTAGTTTGTTGAAAATGAAATGATTTGACATAAAAAGAAAAACAAAACTAAAAGACAATATAAGATACTCCTTAAGCAGAAAAATGGAAATTTTCACATCCATTATTGACAAGCTTTTTAAGTATTCAGAGGGTCACATCATATAACCTTGTGCATTTTAATGATATCTGTTCTGTTCATTCTTTATTTTTGGTCAATGAGGTCTTATACACCAATCTGTATCTTTTTTAGCATTCTTGAATTCCAATAGAAACTAAAAACTTTGTTTGACTTTGTAAAGGTTTATGATCAATAACATGGGTGGCTGACAGTAGAACTTCAATATGCATTACAAATGATGCCATGTGGTCTGCAATTCCAACTGCTGAGTTCAGAACATGCAATTTTCAAAAAGTTGAGGATTGGGAACAGTAAGAGACGAAAACACATACATTATTATTCTACAAAAAAGAAACACTGAAAAAAAAATTGCAGTATTGATAATGTCAACATGAAACTATGCCACTGCTACAGCATCAAAACAACTTGAAATTTTATCAACTAATAGTAACATAGATAACATACAAACCTTGAGTACTTCCTTCATGATTAGATTGAACATCTCCATCTTTATTGCTAGTTCCAGACGAATGTGCATCCCACCTCCCAAAGTTTCCTCGAGGAAAACTACCTGTGGTTTCTAACCTATTTGGCGGTGATGATCCATACTCACTGTGCTTTGTACTCTGAAAAGTTAATCTTCCAACACCTCTTTGTTGCTCATTTACAATAATTGATGCTTCATCGAACTCACTGCTAAAAGAAAATAACAGCAAGTGCAGCAAAACCACTGATAAATGGTTAAAAGGAGAAAAAAAAATTAAACAAAGACTTTCTTAGTAGATTTTAACCAACTGTACCTCAATATTGAAGCATCAAATCCACTGGGCAATTTTTTGCAAATATCCAAGTTGCTAAAAGACAAAAGATATTCTCTTGTATATGATACTTTAGGCTGCCTGAAAGAAGCCAAAAAACATAAGTAGCCAGCAGAAACACTAATACATAACAAGCAAACAGAGTTGCTCACTTTTCAGATACATATTTTCTTTCGAGCAGTTCCTGATCTTCATTGCCCAAACTCATTTCCGGAGGTGCAATGTACAACGAATTTTATCACCTAAAAAAGGTTCAGCTCCTTCAATATTTTGTCAAACCTCCAACTATCTTATCTTCCTATTACATATCAACTAACACAAATTTGATACATCTGATTCAAGACGGCTAAAATCTTTTGCAGGAAAGCAGCAGCGCCAACTCAAAGAACGAAAAAGAATGTTAGATTGGTAACAAATCCTGGAAGCGAAATATTACGTTCTGTACAGTTCCCTGTTCAAAGTCTACAAGAGGAAGTCACCCTCAGATAACACCTAAAGATTAGCAGAAATACATAAGGCAACAGAAGAAAAAGACTGAACTATCAGAATCTAAAGATCTCCACACTTAGATTTAATTAATCAAGCGAGAGTCCACAGAAATCAATTTCTACTTCAACTAGGGCAGACACCACGGCGAATGCTTTAGGGTTCCGACGAATCACATGATCACACAAAAAAAATCGTGAAAACCCTATGAATTAGGGGCTGGAGAAGGATCGGAGGGGGCGGAGCGAGATACCTGGCTCGATCCCAACGATCGCACGGGGGTCAGGGGCGGTAGGGGAGAAGGTGACCGATTTGTTCCTCGGGTAGGGACAGAAGGTCGGTCTTCGTCTCGTCGTCTGCGGTAAAAGAGCGAGAGAAGTGAGGTGAAGTGGAGGCCACCCGGGAACTGCATCTCACGTACCAGAGTGGGATTTTCCTATCTCATCCAAGGCAGGAAACTGGATTTCCCGTTCAATGTGACTCCACCACCACCACCACCACAGGAGTGACGTAGGCCTCGCTCCGGGCTCGCCCTTCTCGTGGAATAAATACCGTATTTGCTGTTCAGGTGACACAGCTGCACGTCGCCCATGCTCGCCGTTGGTTCTTTCCCGTCCCTGTCGTTTCGCCCAAGCGTTTTACCCGCTAGTACGCCGTTTCAAGTCTCATCCAACCGCCTTGCTTGCTGACTACAGTACATCACATCCGAAGCCGCCCTTATGTGCCTCCAAAATCCTGAGACATTCGATGGTGAGAGACACCATAATATACTGTCCTAACGATGAAGATGATGCAAAGAACACGCAAAGTCTCCTACAGATTCATGCCTAGTTAGTAACATACGAAGGATTTTGTTGTGGCATTCATCGTGGTACGGATGGAGAAACAGATCAGCTTCTTATTGCTTTCTGGGAGAAGCTCGTGGCAATGGAAAGTCTGCTATTTCTATGGAAGCAGACCTACAAGTCATGGTAGATGGTGTTCGACCTTGAACTGACAACATCTATGCATTCCGAGCACAGTTGTAGCTCAAACAAACTTTATCTAATAAATGCATCCCTTCCGGAAGTCGGGGTTTTGCGCGCGTATTAGCTCTAGAATTACTACGGTTATCCGGTAGCGCACGTACCATCAAACAAACTATAACTGATTTAATGAGCCATTCGCGGTTTCACAGTCTGAAATAGTTCATACTTACACATGCATGGCTTAATCTTTGAGACAAACATATGACTACTGGCGGGATCAACCAGGTAGCACGTCCTCTCTGACGCCAAGCCCAACATGCCGACCCATTACCACAAGGGAAAGGGGGGGGGCAATGATGGGAAGGCTGTCATCCGTCGAAGAGGCGACCAAGAAAACCAACCGATCATGTGCCAAGAGTCAAAGACCCATGGTACATTCTTATCCACTGCATCCAAGAGCACTCCGTGAACACTGGAGCCACTTTCGAGGCGAGAGGTCGAGACATGACATCGTTCGAGGACACACAAAGGTGCGGACATCGACCTCCTCATTCGTATAGGACATGAGAAGTGGATAAGCGAGGTAAACAATGTCTATTTCCAAAGGAACTAGGTAGATTGTACAGGCAACACACACATCTCCGTTCGAACAGAGTACCATTGAAGGGACTTGCAACGTCGGTGGTCAACTGCACAAAAGCAGGGAGCCCACCGCGGCATACAAATCCATCACCGCTCACATGCCGACACAGTCATCCCATCGGACAGCCCATCGCCAACCACGAGCAACAAAGACTCAAGTGGCCGATCAAATAAGACAATCGACGACAAGACACCGCCGTGCACGAAGAAGTACAGAGCAACGCACTGTTGGCCACACAAGGAAGAAGAAGATTTCAATCGAAGGAAAAAGGGCCCATAAACAGGGCAAAAACAGACCAAAACTGGCCATTTTTGGCTGACGTTTTGCTCCGCTCACGTCGTTCGCCGCGGCACACAAGAACAGACCAAAAACTGGCCAAAACAACCCAAAAACGGGCCAAAACTGGCCATTTTTTTTGGCTGAGAAGGCGAGCGGCGGACAGCAAGCGAAGCGAGAGGCAGCACCGTCCCTGCTATACGAATGCCCCATCCAGCCCTGTGCCCCCGGGGTTTCAGGGTGCTGAGATGGCTGACGTTTTTGCTCCGCTCACGTCGTTCGCCGCGCGCGCAAGAACTGCCAAAAACTGGCCAAAACAGCCCAAAACGGGCCAAAACTGGCCATTTTGGCTGGCTGGCGAGCGGCGGCGGCGGCGGACAAACGGAAGCGGCGAGGCAACACCGTCCCTGCTATCTGAACGCCCCATCCAGCCCTGTGCCACCGGGGTTCAGGGTGCTGAGATGGCTGACGTTTTGCTCGCTCACGTCGTTCGCCAGCGACGCGCAAAGAACTGCCAAAAACTGGCCAAAACAGCCAAAACAGCCCAAAAACGGGCCAAAACTGGCCATTTTTTGGCTGAGCGGCGGCGGCGGCGGACGGACAACGGCGGCGAGGCAACACCGTCCCTGCTATCGAACGCCCCATCAGCCCTGTGCCACCGGGGGGTTCAGGGTGCTGAGATGGCTGACGTTTTGCTCCGCTCACGTCGTTCGCCGCGGCACACAAGAACTGCCCAAAAACTGGCCAAAACAGCCCAAAAACGGGCCAAAACTGGCCATTTTGGCTGGCTGCGGCGGCGGCGGCGGCGGGACAAGCGGCGAAGCGAGAGGCAACACCGTCCCTGCTATCTGAACGCCCCATCCAGCCCTGTGCCACCCGGGGTTCAGGGTGCTGAGATGGCTGACGTTTTGCTCGCTCACGTCGTTCGCCGCGACACACAAGAACTGCCAAAAACTGGCCAAAACAGCCAAAAACGGGCCAAAACTGGCCATTTTGGCTGCTGCTGCGGCGGCGGCGGCGGACAACAGCGAAGCGAAAGGCAACACCGTCCTGCTATCTGAACGCCCCATCCAGCCCTGTGCCACCCGGGGTTTCAGGGTGCTGAGATGGCTGACGTTTTGCTCCGCTCACGTCGTTCGCCGCGACACACAAGAACTGCCCAAAAACTGGCCAAAAAACAGCCCAAAACGGGCCAAAACTGGCCATTTTTTTGGCTGGCTGACAGCGGCGGCGGCGGCGGACGGACAGCGAAGCGAGAAGGCAACACCGTCCCTGCTATCTGAACGCCCCATCCAGCCCTGTGCCACCGGGGGTTCAGGGTGCTGAGATGGCTGACGTTTTGCTCCGCTCACGTCGTTCGCCGCGACACGCAAGAACTGCCCAAAAAAACTGGCCAAAACAGCCCAAAAACGGGCCAAAACTGGCCATTTTTTTGGCTGAGCTGGCGAAGCGGCGGCGGCGGACGGCGGAGCGAAGCGAGAGGCAACACCGTCCCTGCTATCTGAACGCCCCATCCAGCCCTGTGCCACCGGGGGTTCAGGGTGCTGAGATGGCTGACGTTTTGCTCCGCTCACGTCGTTCGCCGCGCACGCAAGAACTGCCAAAAACTGGCCAAAACAGCCAAAAAACGGGCCAAAACTGGCCATTTTTTTTGGCTGAGCGGCGGCGGCGGCGGCGGCGGACGGACGGCGGCGAAGCGAGGCAACACCGTCCCTGCTATCTGAACGCCCCATCCAGCCCTGTGCCACCCGGGGGGTTCCAGGGTGCTGAGATGGCTGACGTTTTGCTCCGCTCACGTCGTTCGCCGCGGCACACAAGAACTGCCCAAAAACTGGCCAAAACAGCCCAAAAACGGGCCAAAACTGGCCATTTTTTTGGCTGGGCAGGCGGCGGCGGGA
>UBIG03000100.1:15000-20000 GCA_900464855.2 Musa schizocarpa
AGAAGGATGGGGACGGCCGTTACACACACCCATGGCGGACCGACCGACCGACCCGTCCCAAAGTCAACTTCTGAGCTTTTTTTTAGCTGCAACAACTTAAATATCGCTATTGGGCTGGAATTACGCGGCTGGCGGCACCGGACTTGCCCTCAATGGATCCTCGTTAAAGGGATTTAGATTGTACTCATTCAATTACCGGACTTCGAAGAGCCGGTATTGTTATTTATTGTCACTACCTCCCGTGTCGGGATTGGGTAATTTTTGGCGCTGCTGCCTTCCTTGGATGTGGTAGCCGTTTCTCGGGCTCCCTCTCGGAATCGAACCCTAATTCTCCGTCACCCGTCACCACCATGGTAGGCCCCTATCCTACCATCGAAAGTTGATAGGGCAGAAATTTGAATGATCGTCGCCCGCCCGACAGGGCGTGCGATCCGTCAGTTATCATGAATCGCCGAACGGCGAGCAAAGCCCCCGTCAGCCTTTTATCTAATAAATGCATCCCTTAGGAAGTCGGGGTTTGTTTGCGTATTAGCTCTAGAATTACTACGGTTATCCGTAGCGCGCGTACCATCAAACAAACTATAACTGATTTAATGAGCCATTCGCGGTTTCACAGTCTGAAATAGTTCATACTTACACATGCATGGCTTAATCTTTGAGACAAGCATATGACTCTGGCAGGATCAACCAGGTAGCACGTCCTCTCTGACGCCAAAGCCCAACATGCCGACCCATTACCACAGGGGGGGGGGGGGGGGGGCAATGATGGGAAAGGCTGTCATCCGTCGAAGGCGACCAAGAAAACCAACCGATCATGTGCCAAGAGTCCAAAGACCCATGGTACATTCTTATCCACTGCATCCAAGAGCACTCCGTGAACACTTTGGAGCCACTTTCGAGGCGAGAGGTGCGAGACATGACATCGTTCGAGGACACACAAGTGTGCGGACATCGACACTCCTCATTCGTATAGGACATGAGAAGTGGATAAGCGAGGTAAACAATGTCTATTTCCAAAGGAACTAGGTAGATTGTACAGGCAACACACACATCTCCGTTCGACAGAGTACCATTGAAGGGACTTACAGCGTCGGTGGTCAACTGCACAAAAGCAGGGAGCCCACGCGGCATACAAAAATCCATCACCGCTCACATGCCGACACAGTCATCCCATCCGGACAGCCCATCGCCAACCACGAGCAACAAAGACTCAAGTGGCCGATCAAATAAGACAATCGGCGACAAGACACCGCCGTGCGAAGAAGTACAGAACAGCGCACTGTTGGCCACACAAGGAAGAAGAAGATTTCAATCGAAGGAAAAAGGGCCCATAAACAGGGCAAAAACAGACCAAAACTGGCCATTTTTTTGGCTGGACGTTTTGCTCGCTCACGTCGTTCGCCCGCGACACACAAGAACAACCAAAAAAACTGGCCAAAACAAAAAAAACGGGCCAAAACTGGCCATTTTTTTTGGGCTGGCGGCGGACGGACAGCAGCAAAGCGAGAGGCAACACCGTCCCTGCTATCTGAATGCCCCATCCAGCCCTGTGCCACCGGGGTTTCAGGGTGCTGAGATGGCTGTTTTTTGCTCGCTCACGTCGTTCGCCCGCGACGCGCAAGAACTGCCAAAAAACTGGCCAAAACAGCCCAAAAACGGGCCAAAACTGGCCATTTTGGCTGGCGGCGGCGGCGGCGGACGGGACAGCGAGGCGAGAGGCAACACCGTCCCTGCTATCTGAACGCCCCATCCAGCCCTGTGCCACCGGGGTTCAGGGTGCTGAGATGGCTGACGTTTTGCTCCGCTCACGTCGTTCGCCGCGGCGACGCATAAAGAACTGCCAAAAACTGGCCAAAACAGCCCATACAGCCCAAAACAGGCCAAAACGGGCCAAAACTGGCCATTTTTGGCTGGCTGAAGCGCGGCGGCGGCGGACAGCGGCGGCGAGAGGCAACACCGTCCCTGCTATCGAACGCCCCATCCAGCCCTGTGCCACCGGGGTTCAGGGTGCTGAGATGGCTGACGTTTTTTGCTCCGCTCACGTCGTTCGCCCGCGGACGCAAGAACTGCCAAAAAAACTGGCCAAAACAGCCAAAAAACGGCCAAAACTGGCCATTTTTTTTTGGCCATTTTTTTGGCTGCTATCTGGCGGCAATGAGCGAGAGGCAGGCAACACCGTCCCTGCTATCTGAACGCCCCATCCAGCCCTGTGCCCGGGGGTTTCAGGGTGCTGAGATGGCTGACGTTTTTTGCTCCGCTCACGTCGTTCGCCGCGGCACACAAAACTGCCAAAAACTGGCCAAAACAAACCCCAAAACGGGCCAAAACTGGCTGGCCCAAAATTTTTTTGGCGGCGGCGGCGGACGGCGGCGAAAGGCACACCGTCCCTGCTATACGAATGCCCCATCCAGCCCTGTGCCACCCGGGGGGTTCCAGGGTGCTGAGATGGCTGACGTTTTGCTCCGCTCACGTCGTTCGCCGCGACACACAAGAACGGCCCAAAAACTGGCCAAAACAGCCCAAAAACGGGCCAAAACTGGCCATTTTTTTGGCTGGCTGGCGGCGGCGGCGGCGGACAACGGACAGCGAAGCGAGAGGCAACACCGTCCCTGCTATCTGAACGCCCCATCCAGCCCTGTGCCACCGGGGTTTCAGGGTGCTGAGATGGCTGACGTTTTTGCTCCGCTCACGTCGTTCGCCCGCGACACACAAGAACTGCCAAAAACTGGCCAAAACAGCCCAAAAACGGGCCAAAACTGGCCATTTTGGCTATTTTGGCGGCGGCGGCGGCGGACGGACAGCGGCGAAGCGAAGGCAACACCGTCCCTGCTATCTGAACGCCCCATCCAGCCCTGTGCCACCGGGGTTTCAGGGTGCTGAGATGGCTGGCTGACGTTTTGCTCCGCTCACGTCGTTCGCCGCGACGCAAGAACTGCCAAAAACTGGCCAAAACAGCCCAAAAACGGGCCAAAACTGGCATTTTTTTTGGCTGGCTGGCTGGCGGCGGCGGCGGCGGACAGCGGCGGCGCGAGGCAACACCGTCCCTGCTATCTGAACGCCCCATCCAGCCCTGTGCCACCGGGGTTTCAGGGTGCTGAGATGGCTGACGTTTTGCTCTCGCTCACGTCGTTCGCCGCGCGACGCAAGAACTAAAAAAAAACTGGCCAAAACAGCCAAAAAAAAACGGGCCAAAACTGGCCATTTTTTTTGGCTGGCGGCGGCGGCGGCGGCGGACAGCGGCGGCGAGGCAACACCGTCCCTGCTATCTGAACGCCCCATCCAGCCCTGTGCCACCCGGGGGTTTCAGGGTGCTGAGATGGCTGGTTTTTTTGCTCCGCTCACGTCGTTCGCCGCGACGCGCAAGAACTGCCAAAAAAACTGGCCAAAACAGCCAAAAAACGGGCCAAAACTGGCCATTTTTTTGGCTGGCTGGCGGCGGCGGCGGCGGACGGGGGCGAAGCGAGCAGGCAACACCGTCCCTGCTATCTGAACGCCCCATCCAGCCCTGTGCCCCGGGGTTTCAGGGTGCTGAGATGGCTGACGTTTTGCTCCGCTCACGTCGTTCGCCGCGCGACGCAAGAACTGCCAAAAAAACTGGCCAAAACAGCCCAAAAACGGGCCAAAACTGGCCATTTTGGGGCTGGCGGCGGCGGCGGCGGACGGCAGCGGCGGCGAAGGCAACACCGTCCCTGCTATCTGAACGCCCCATCCAGCCCTGTGCCCCGGGGGTTCAGGGTGCTGAGATGGCTGACGTTTTTGCTCCGCTCACGTCGTTCGCCCGCGACGCGCCAAAGAACTGCCAAAAAACTGGCCAAAACAGCCCAAAAACGGGCCAAAACTGGCCATTTTTGGCTGGCGGCGGCGGCGGCGGCGGACAGCGGCGCGAGGCAACACCGTCCCTGCTATCTGAACGCCCCATCCAGCCCTGTGCCACCGGGGGTTTCAGGGTGCTGAGATGGCTGACGTTTTGCTCGCTCACGTCGTTCGCCGCGACGCGCAAGAACTGCCAAAAAAAACTGGCCAAAACAGCCCAAAAACGGGCCAAAACTGGCCATTTTGGCTGGCAAGGCGGCGGCGGCGGACAGCGGCGGCGGAGAGGCAACACCGTCCCTGCTATCTGAACGCCCCATCAGCCAGCCCTGTGCCACCGGGGTTTCAGGGTGCTGAGATGGCTGACGTTTTTTGCTCCGCTCACGTCGTTCGCCCGCGACGCGCAACTGAAAAAAAAACTGGCCAAAACAGCCCAAAAACGGGCCAAAACTGGCCATTTTTTTTTTGGCGGCGGCGGGCGGACGGCGGGGAGCAGCGGCGAGAAGGCAACACCGTCCCTGCTATCTGAACGCCCCATCCAGCCCTGTGCCACCGGGGGTTCAGGGTGCTGAGATGGCTGACGTTTTTTGCTCCGCTCACGTCGTTCGCCGCGCGACACACAAGAACTGCCAAAAAACTGGCCAAAACAGCCCAAAAACGGGCCAAAACTGGCCATTTTGGCTGGCGGCGGCGGCGGCGGGACGGACAGCAGCGGCGAGGAAGGCAACACCGTCCCTGCTATCTGAACGCCCCATCCAGCCCTGTGCCACCGGGGTTTCAGGGTGCTGAGATGGCTGACGTTTTGCTCGCTCACGTCGTTCGCCGCGACGCATAAGAACTGCCAAAAACTGGCCAAAACAGCCCAAAAAACGGGCCAAAACTGGCCATTTTGGCTGGCGGCGGAGAGGCAGCACCGTCCCTGCTATCTGAACGCCCCATCCAGCCCTGTGCCACCGGGGTTCAGGGTGCTGCTGAGATGGCTGACGTTTTGCTCCGCTCACGTCGTTCGCCCGCGACGCGCAAGAACTGCCAAAAACTGGCCAAAACAAAAAAAATGGGCCAAAACTGGCCATTTTGGCTGAAATGGCGGCGGCGGCGGCGGCGGGCGGCGAAGCGAGGCAACACCGTCCCTGCTATCTGAACGCCCCATCCAGCCCTGTGCCACCAGGGGGGGTTTCAGGGTGCTGAGA
>UBIG03000100.1:25000-30000 GCA_900464855.2 Musa schizocarpa
CATCACAGACCTGTTATTGCCTCAAACTTCCGTGGCCTAAGCGGCCATAGTCCCTCTAAGAAAGCTGGCGGCGGAGGGATGCCTCAGCGTAGCTAGTTAGCGGCTGAGGTCTCGTTAGTTATCGGAATTAACCGGACAAATCGCTCCACCAACTAAAACGGCCATGCACCACCACCCATAGAATCAAGAAAAGAGCTCTCGGTCTGTCAATCCTTGCTATATGCGGACTGGTAAGTTTCCCGTGTTGAGTCAAATTAAGCCCGCGGGCTCCCTCTGGTGGTGCCCTTCCGTCAATTCCTTTAAGTTTTCAGCCTTGCGACCATACTCCCCGGAACCCAAAGACTTTGATTTCTCATAAGGTGTGCGTGAGTCCTAAAACAACATCCGCCGATCCTGGTGCGGCATCGTTTATGGTTGAGACTAGGGGCGGTATCGATCGTCTTGAGCCCCCAACTTTTCGTTCTTGATTAATGAAAACATCCTTGGCAAATGCTTTTCGCGGTGGTTCGTCTTTCATAAATCCAAAATTTCACCTCGACTATGAAATCTGAATGCCCCGACTGTCCCTCTTAATCATTACTCCGATCCGAAGGCCAACACAATAGGACCGAAATCTGTGATGTTATCCCATGCTAATGTATCAGGCGTGGGCTTGCTTTGAAACACTCTAATTTCTTCAAAAAGTAGGTAGGGAGCCACGACCCGACCAGATTAAGGCCCGCACGCGCATCGCCGACAGAAGGGATGGGGACGACCGTTGCACACCATGGCGGACCGACCGACCCGTCCCAAAGTCCAACTCTGAGCTTTTTTTTTAAGCTGCAACAACTTAAATATCGCTATTGGGCTGGAATTACGCGGCTGGCGGCACCGGACTTGCCCTCAATGGATCCTCGTTAAAGGGATTTAGATTGTACTCATTCAATTACCATTTCGAAGAGCCGGTATTGTTATTTATTGTCACTACCTCCCGTGTCGGGATTGGGTAATTTCTTGGCTGCTGCCTTCCTTGGATGTGGTAGCCGTTTTCGGGCTCCCCTCGGAATCGAACCCTAATTCTCCGTCACCCGTCACCACCATGGTAGGCCCCTATCCTACCATCGAAAGTTGATAGGGCAGAAATTTGAATGATCGTCGTCGACACGACGGGGCGTGCGATCCGTCAGTTATCATGAATCATCGAACGGCGAGCAAAGCCCCCGTCAGCCTTTTATCTAATAAATGCATCCCTTAGGAAGTCGGGGTTTGTTGCGCGTATTAGCTCTAGAATTACTACGGTTATCCGGTAGCGCGTACCATCAAACAAACTATAACTGATTTAATGAGCCATTCGCGGTTTCACAGTCTGAAATAGTTCATACTTACACATGCATGGCTTAATCTTTGAGACAAAGCATATGACTCTGGCAGGATCAACCAGGTAGGTACGTCCTCTGACGCCAAGCCCAACATGCCGACCCATTACCACAAGGGAAGGGGGGGGGGCAATGATGGGAAAGGCTGTCATCCGTCGAAGAGGCGACCAAGAAAACCAACCGATCATGTGCCAAGAGTCCAAAGACCCATGGTACATTCTTATCCACTGCATCCAAGAGCACTCCGTGAACACTTTGGAGCCACTTTCGAGGCGAGAGGTCGAGACATGACATCGTTCGAGGACACACAAGGTGCGGACATCGACCTCCTCATTTCGTATAGGACATGAGAAGTGGATAAGCGAGGTAAACAATGTCTATTTCCAAAGGAACTAGGTAGATTGTACAGGCAACACACACATCTCCGTTCGAACAGAGTACCATTGAAGGGACTTACAGCGTCGGTGGTCAACTGCACAAAAGCAGGGGAGCCCAGCCCGCGCGACATACAAATCCATCACCGCTCACATGCCGACACAGTCATCCCATCCGGACAGCCCATCGCCAACCACGAGCAACAAAGACTCAAGTGGCCGATCAAATAAGACAATCGGCGACAAGACACCGCCGTGCGAAAAGTACAGAAACAGCGCTGTTGGGCCACAAGGAAGAAGAAGATTTCAATCGAAGGAAAAAGGGCCCATAAACAGGGCAAAAACAGACCAAAACTGGCCATTTTTTTTGGCTGTTTTTTTGCTCGCTCACGTCGTTAGCCAAAACACACAAGAACAGCCCAAAAACTGGCCAAAAAAACCCAAAAAAGCGGGCCAAAACTGGCCATTTTTTTGGGCTGGCGGCGGCGCGGACAGCGGCAAGCGAAGCGAAGGCAACACCGTCCCTGCTATCTGAATGCCCCATCCAGCCCCCTGTGCCACCGGGGTTCAGGGTGCTGAGATGGCTGACGTTTTGCTCCGCTCACGTCGTTCGCCCGCGACGCGCAAGAACTGCCAAAAACTGGCCAAAACAGCCCAAAAACGGGCCAAAACTGGCCATTTTGGCTGCAGCGGCGGCGGGCGGCGCGGACAAGCGGCGAAGCGAGGCAACACCGTCCCTGCTATCTGAACGCCCCATCCAGCCCTGTGCCACCGGGGTTCAGGGTGCTGAGATGGCTGACGTTTTGCTCCGCTCGTCGTCGTTCGCCGGCGACGAACGCATAAAAAACTGCAAAAACTGGCCAAAACAGCCCCCCAAAGCCAAAAAACGGGCCAAAACTGGCCATTTTGGCTGGCTGGCGGCGGCGGCGGACGGACGGCGAAGCGAGCGAGGCAACACCGTCCCTGCTATCTGAACGCCCCATCCAGCCCTGTGCCACCCGGGGTTTCAGGGTGCTGAGATGGCTGACGTTTTGCTCTCTCTCGTCGTTCGCCGCGACACACAAGAACTGCCCAAAAACTGGCCAAAACAAAGCCAAAAAACGGGCCAAAACTGGCCATTTTTTTGGCTGGCGGCGAATGGCGGCGGCGGCAGGACGAGAGAAGCTACTAGAACGCCCACCGTCCCTGCTATCTGAACGCCCCATCCATCCAGCCCTGTGCCACCCGGGGGTTTCAGGGTGCTGAGATGGCTGACGTTTTGCTCCGCTCACGTCGTTCGCCCCCGCGACACACAAGAACTGCTAAAAAAACTGGCCAAAACAGCCCAAAAACGGGCCAAAACTGGCCATTTTTGGCTGGGCGGCGCGGCGGCGGCGGCGGACAGCAAAGAAGCGAGGCACCGTCCTGCTATCTGAACGCCCCATCCAGCCCTGTGCCACCGGGGGGTTTCAGGGTGCTGAGATGGCTGACGTTTTGCTCCGCTCACGTCGTTCGCCCGCGACACACAAGAACTGCCAAAAAACTGGCCAAAACAGCCCAAAAACGGGCCAAAACTGGCCATTTTTTGGCTGGCGGCGGCGGGCGGACAAGCGAAAGCGAGGCAACACCGTCCCTGCTATACGAACGCCCCATCAGCCCTGTGCCCCGGGGTTTCAGGGTGCTGAGATGGCTGACGTTTTGCTCCGCTCGTCGTCGTTCGCCCGCGACACACAAGAACTGCCCAAAAACTGGCCAAAACAGCCCCCAAAAACGGGCCAAAACTGGCCATTTTTTTTGGCTGGCGGCGGCGGCGGCGGACGGACAGCGAGCGAGAGGCAGCACCGTCCCTGCTATCTGAACGCCCCATCCAGCCCTGTGCCACCGGGGTTTCAGGGTGCTGAGATGGCTGACGTTTTTTGCTCGCTCACGTCGTTCGCCGCGCAAAACGCACAAGAACTGCCAAAAACTGGCCAAAACAGCCCAAAAAAACGGGCCAAAACTGGCCATTTTTTTGGCTGAGCGGCGGCGGCGGGACGGACAGGCGGCGAGAGGCAACACCGTCCTGCTATCGAACGCCCCATCCAGCCCTGCCCTGTGCCACCGGGGGTTTCAGGGTGCTGAGATGGCTGTTTTTTTTGCTCGCTCACGTCGTTCGCCGCGGCGACACGCAAGAACTGCCAAAAAACTGGCCAAAACAGCCCAAAAACGGGCCAAAACTGGCCATTTTTTTTGGCTGGAGCGGCGGCGGGCGGCGGCGGACAAGAAGCGAAGCGAGGCAACACCGTCCCTGCTATCTGAACGCCCCATCCAGCCCTGTGCCACCGGGGTTTCAGGGTGCTGAGATGGCTGACGTTTTGCTCGCGCTCACGTCGTTCGCCAGCGACGCGCAAGAACTGCAAAAAACTGGCCAAAACAGCCAAAAAACGGGCCAAAACTGGCCATTTTTTTTTTTGGCTTTGGCGGCGCGGCGGCGGCGGATGGGACAGCGGCAAGCGCGGAGGCAACACCGTCCCTGCTATCTGAACGCCCCATCCAGCCCTGTGCCACCGGGGGTTTCAGGGTGCTGAGATGGCTGACGTTTTGCTCCGCTCACGTCGTTCGCCGCGACGCATAAGAAAAAAAAAAACTGGCCAAAACAGCCCAAAACGGGCCAAAACTGGCCATTTTTTTGGCTGGCGGCGGCGGCGGCGGGGACGGCGGCGGCGGAGGCAACACCGTCCCTGCTATCTGAACGCCCCATCAGCCCTGTGCCACCGGGGGTTTCAGGGTGCTGAGATGGCTGACGTTTTGCTCCGCTCACGTCGTTCGCCGCGCGACGCGCAAGAACTGCCAAAAAACTGGCCAAAACAGCCCAAAAACGGGCCAAAACTGGCATTTTTTTGGCTGGGCGGCGGCGGCGGGGCGGACGGCAAGCGAGAGGCAACACCGTCCCTGCTATCTGAACGCCCCATCCAGCCCTGTGCCACCCGGGGGTTCAGGGTGCTGAGATGGCTGACGTTTTTTGCTCGCTCACGTCGTTCGCGCGCGACGCAAGAACTGCCAAAAACTGGCCAAAACAGCCCAAAACGGGCCAAAACTGGCCATTTTTTTGGCTGAAGCGGCGGCGGCGGCGGCGGACAGCGGCGAGCGAGAGGCAACACCGTCCCTGCTATCTGAACGCCCCATCCAGCCCTGTGCCACCGGGGTTTCAGGGTGCTGAGATGGCTGACGTTTTTTGCTCCGCTCACGTCGTTCGCCGCGACGCGCAAGAACTGCCAAAAACTGGCCAAAAAAACAGCCCAAAAACGGGCCA
>UBIG03000100.1:35000-40000 GCA_900464855.2 Musa schizocarpa
GGTATCCCCCCTGACCTGGGGTGGCGGTCCGTGGCATCGACTTCGCACCGACTTGGGTCCTCGAGGCCTCGCCCGGGTCGAAAAGCCTGACGTCGGCTCGCACAAGGCATCCACCGCAGCGTCGTGTTCGACAACCATCGGCGGCCCGCTCTTGACCAACCGCACCTTCCGGCACGGGGGGCCATCCTCGCGTTTCGCCCCGCCCCGAGAACAGCGACAAAGCGCGTCGTGGCGTGGCCTTGGGCGGCGTGCCCTTAGCGGATGGCCTCGGGCGCAACTTGCGTTCAAAGACTTCGATGGTTCACGGGATTCTGCAATTCACACCAGGTATCGCATTTCCTTCGTTCTTCATCGATCGAGCGAGATATCCGTTGCCGAGAAAGTCGTCAATGGGGTCACCGTCGGAATTGTAGCCTACTGCATGCAGCGAGGCCCTCCGACCGATGTTCGTGTTCCTTGGCGCTATCGCGCGGGGGTTAATAGTTCATCCCCTCGGTCGTCCCTTCCGAGGGGCGGGCCGATTTATTCGGGGTGTTGTCGGGACGAGCCCGGCGAGCAATCGTTGGCGCATTCGCGGTCGTCCTCGTCGGTGGGTCTCGACAATGATCCTTCCGCGGGTTCACCCTCGGAAACCTTATTACGACTTCTCCTTCCTCTAAATGATAAGGTTCAGTGGACTTCTCGCGGCGTCCGCGGCGGCGAACCGCCCCGTCGCCTCGATCGAACACTTCACGGACCATTCAATCGGTAGGGGCGGCGGGCGGGTGTGTACAAAGGGCGGGGGGGCGTAGTCAGCGAGCTGATGACTCGGCGCTTACTAAAATTCCTCGTTGAAGACCAACAATTGCAATGATCTATCCCCATCGATGAAATTTTCAAAGATTACCGGGCCTGTCGGCCAAGGCTATAGACTTCGTTGAATACATCGGTGTAGTGTAGCGTGCGACCCAGAACATCTAAGGGCATCACAGACCTGTTATTGCCTCAAACTTCCGTGGCCCTAAGCGGCCATAGTCCCTCTAAAAGCTGGCGGCGGAGGGATGCCTCCGCGTAGCTAGTTAGCGGTGAGGTCTCGTTCGTTATCGGAATTAACCGGACAAATCGCTCCACCAACTAAAACGGCCATGCACCACCACCCATAGAATCAAGAAAAGAGCTCTCGGTCTGTCAATCCTTGCTGCTATGTCGGACTGGTAAGTTTCCCGTGTTGAGTCAAATTAAGCCCGCGGGCTCCCCTCTGAGTGGTGCCCTTCCGTCAATTCCTTTAAGTTTCAGCCTTGCGACCATACTCCCCGGAACCCAAAGACTTTGATTTCTCATAAGGTGCGGCGGAGTCCTAAAACAACATCCGCCGATCCCTGGTGCGGCATCGTTTATGGTTGAGACTAGGGCGGTATCGATCGTCTTGAGCCCCCAACTTTCGTTCTTGATTAATGAAAACATCCTTGGCAAATGCTTTTCGCGGTGGTTCGTCTTTCATAAATCCAAAATTTCACCTCGACTATGAAATCTGAATGCCCCCGACTGTCCCTCTTAATCATTACTCCGATCCGAAGGCCAACACAATAGGGACCGAAATCCTGTGATGTTATCCCATGCTAATGTATCAGGCGTGGGCTTGCTTTGAACACTCTAATTTCTTCAAAGTAACGGCTTGGGAGGAGACGACCCGACGATTAAGGCCAAACGCATCGCCGACAGAAGGGATGGGGACGGCCGGTTACACACACCATGGCGGACCGACCGACCCGTCCCAAAGTCAACTTCTGAGCTTTTTTAACTGCAACAACTTAAATATCGCTATTGGGCTGGAATTACGCGCGGTTCTGGCGGCACCGGACTTGCCCTCAATGGATCCTCGTTAAAGGGATTTAGATTGTACTCATTTCAATTACCGGACTTCGAAGAGCCGGTATTGTTATTTATTGTCACTACCTCCCGTGTCGAGTTGGGTAATTTTTGCGCTGCTGCTGCCTTCCTTGGATGTGGTAGCCGTTTCTCGGGCTCCCTCTCGGGAATCGAACCCTAATTCTCCGTCACCCGTCACCACCATGGTAGCCCCTATCCTACCATCGAAAGTTGATAGGGCAGAAATTTGAATGATCGTCGCCCGACGAGGGGCGTGCGATCCGTCAGTTATCATGAATCATCGAACGGCGAGCAAAGCCCCCGTCAGCCTTTTATCTAATAAATGCATCCCTTAGGAAGTCGGGGTTTGTTGCGCGTATTAGCTCTAGAATTACTACGGTTATCCGGTAGCGCGTACCATCAAACAAACTATAACTGATTTAATGAGCCATTTCGCGGTTTCACAGTCTGAAATAGTTCATACTTACACATGCATGGCTTAATCTTTGAGACAAGCATATGACTACTGGCAGGATCAACCGGGTAGCACGTCCTCTCTGACGCCAAGCCCAACATGCCGACCCATTACCACAAAGGGAAGGGGGGGGGGGCAATGATGGAAGGCTGTCATCCGTCGAAGAAGGCGACCAAGAAAACCAACCGATCATGTGCCAAGAGTCCAAAGACCCATGGTACATTCTTATCCACTGCATCCAAGAGCACTCTCCGTGAACACTGGAGCCACTTTCGGGCGAGAGGTGCGAGACATGACATCGTTCGAGGACACACAAGGTGTGCGGACATCGACACTCCTCATTTCGTATAGGACATGAGAAGTGGATAAGCGAGGTAAACAATGTCTATTTCCAAAGGAACTAGGTAGATTGTACAGGCAACACACACATCTCCGTTCGAACAGAGTACCATTGAAGGGACTTGCAACGTCGGTGGTCAACTGCACAAAAGCAGGGAGCCCACCGCGGCATACAAATCCATCACCGCTCACATGCCGACACAGTCATCCCATCGGACAGCCCATCGCCAACCACGAGCAACAAAGACTCAAGTGGCCGATCAAATAAGACAATCGACGACAAGACACCGCCGTGCACGAAGAAGTACAGAGCAACGCACTGTTGGCCACACAAGGAAGAAGAAGATTTCAATCGAAGGAAAAAGGGCCCATAAACAGGGCAAAAACAGACCAAAACTGGCCATTTTTGGCTGACGTTTTGCTCCGCTCACGTCGTTCGCCGCGGCACACAAGAACAGCCCAAAAACTGGCCAAAACAACCCAAAAACGGGCCAAAACTGGCCATTTTTGGCTGAGCGGGCGAGCGGCGGACAGCGAGCGAAGCGAGAGGCAGCACCGTCCCTGCTATACGAATGCCCCATCCAGCCCTGTGCCACCGAGGTTCAGGGTGCTGCTGGCTGACGATGGCTGTCGTTTTTGCTCGCAAAAACGTCGCCAAAACAGGCAAAACGGGCCAAAACTGCCAAAAACTGGCCAAAACAGCCCAAAAACTGGCCGAAAAACTGGTGCCACCCGGGGTTTTTGATTTTGGCGTCGTGGCCGCAGCCGCAAAGAACACCAAAACGCCAAAAAACTGCCAAAACAGCCCAAAACAGCCCAAAACTGGCGCAATTCCCTGCTATCTGGGACAAGCCCGGCGGCGGCGGACGGAGGCAACAAAGCGAGGCAACACCGTCCCTGCTATCGAACGCCCCATCCAGCCCTGTGCCACCGGGGGGTTCAGGGTGCTGAGATGGCTGACGTTTTTTGCTCCGCTCACGTCGTTCGCCGCGACAGCCAAGAACTGCCAAAAACTGCCAAAAACTGGCCAAAACAGCCCAAAAACGGGCCAAAACTGGCCATTTTGGCTGGCGGCGGCGGCGGACGGACGGACAATGGCGAGGCAACACCGTCCCTGCTATCTGAACGCCCCATCCAGCCCTGTGCCACCGGGGTTCAGGGTGCTGAGATGGCTGACGTTTTTGCTCGCTCACGTCGTTCGCCGCGCGACACACAAGAACAAAACCAAAAACTGGCCAAAACAGCCCAAAAACGGGCCAAAACTGGCCATTTTTTTGGCTGGCAGCGGGCGGCGGCGGCGGACAGCGAGCGAGGCAACACCGTCCCCTGCTATCTGAACGCCCCATCCAGCCCTGTGCCACCCGGGGGTTCAGGGTGCTGAGATGGCTGACGTTTTGCTCCGCTCACGTCGTTCGCCGCGGCACACAAGAACTGCCAAAAACTGGCCAAAACAGCCCAAAAACGGGCCAAAAATTTTTTGCCATTTTTTTGCGAGCGGCGGCGGACGGACAAGCGGGCGAAGAGAGGCAACACCGTCCCTGCTATACGAACGCCCCATCCAGCCCTGTGCCACCGGGGGGTTCAGGGTGCTGAGATGGCTGACGTTTTGCTCCGCTCGTCGTTCGCCCGCGCCAAAACGCACAAGAACTGCCAAAAACTGGCCAAAACAGCCCCAAAAACGGGCCAAAACTGGCCATTTTTTGGCAAAAACGGGCCAAAACTGGCGGCGGCGGGCGGCGGACAGCGAAGCGAAGCGAGGCAACACCGTCCCTGCTATCTGAACGCCCCATCCAGCCCTGTGCCACCGGGGGTTCAGGGTGCTGAGATGGCTGACGTTTTGCTCGCTCTCGTCGTTCGCCGCGACGCAAGAACTGCCAAAAACTGGCCAAAACAGCCCAAAAACGGGCCAAAACTGGCCATTTTTGGCTGGCGGCGGCGGCGGCGGCGGCGAAGCGAGGCAACACCGTCCCTGCTATCTGAACGCCCCATCCAGCCCTGTGCCACCCGGGGGTTCAGGGTGCTGAGATGGCTGACGTTTTGCTCCGCTCACGTCGTTCGACGCATAAGAACTGCTTAAAAAACTGGCCAAAAAACTGCCAAAAACTGGCCAAAACTGGCCCAAAACGGGCCAGCCCTGTGCCACCTGGCCATTTTGGCCAAATTTTGGCGGCGCGGACGGACAGCGGCGAGGCAACACCGTCCTGCTATCTGAACGCCCCATCCAGCCCTGTGCCACCCGGGGTTTTCAGGGTGCTGAGATGGCTGACGTTTTGCTCCGCTCACGTCGTTCGCAGCGGCGACGCATAAGAACTGCAAAAACTGGCCAAAACAGCCCAAA
>UBIG03000100.1:45000-49056 GCA_900464855.2 Musa schizocarpa
CGGGATTCTGCAATTCACACCAGGTATCGCATTTCGCTTCGTTCTTCATCGATCGAGCGAGATATCCGTTGCGAGAAGTCGTCAATGGGGTCACCGTCGGAATTGTAGCCTACTGCATGCAGCGAGGCCCTCCGACCGATGTTCGTGTTCCTTGGCGCTATCGCGCGGGGGGTTAATAGTTCATCCCTCGGTCGTCCCTTCGGCGAACCGATTTGATTCGGGGTGTTGTCGGGGACGAGCCCGGCGAGCAATCGTTGGCGCATTCGCGGTCGTCCTCGTCGGTGGGTCTCGACAATGATCCTTCCGCGGGTTCACCCCCGGAAACCTTATTACGACTTCTCCTTCCTCTAAATGATAAGGTTCAGTGGACTTCTCGCGGCGTCGCGGGCGGCGAACCGCCCCGTCGCCTCGATCGAACACTTCACGGACCATTCAATCGGTAGGAAGCGGCGGGCGGTGTGTACAAAGGGGGGGGCGTAGTCAGCGAGCTGATGACTTCGCGCTTACTAAAATTCCTCGTTGAAGACCAACAATTGCAATGATCTATCCCCATCGATGAAATTTTCAAAGATTACCGGGGCTGTCGGCCAAGGCTATAGACTTCGTTGAATACATCGGTGTAGCGGCGCGTGCGACCCAGAACATCTAAGGGCATCACAGACCTGTTATTGCCTCAAACTTCCGTGGCCTAAGCGGCCATAGTCCCTCTAAGAAGCTGGCGGCGGAGGGATGCCTCAGCGTAGCTAGTTAGCGGCTGAGGTCTCGTTAGTTATCGGAATTAACCGGACAAATCGGCTCCACCAACTAAAACGGCCATGCACCACCACCCATAGAATCAAGAAAAGAGCTCTCGGTCTGTCAATCCTTGCTATATGCGGACTGGTAAGTTTCCCGTGTTGAGTCAAATTAAGCCGCGGGCTCCCTCTGGTGGTGCCCTTCCGTCAATTCCTTTAAGTTTCAGCCTTGCGACCATACTCCCCGGAACCCAAAGACTTTGATTTCTCATAAGGTGCGGTGAGTCCTAAAACAACATCCGCCGATCCCTGGTGCGGCATCGTTTATGGTTGAGACTAGGGCGGTATCGATCGTCTTGAGCCCCCAACTTTTCGTTCTTGATTAATGAAAACATCCTTGGCAAATGCTTTTCGCGGTGGTTCGTCTTTCATAAATCCAAAATTTCACCTCGACTATGAAATCTGAATGCCCCCGACTGTCCCTCTTAATCATTACTCCGATCCGAAGGCCAACACAATAGGACCGAAATCCTGTGATGTTATCCCATGCTAATGTATATCCGGGCGTGGGCTTGCTTTGAAACACTCTAATTTCTTCAAAAGTAACAGCGCAGGAGAATACGACCCGACCGATTAAGGCCCGAACGCGCATCGCCGACAGAAGGGATGGGACGACCGTTGCACACCTTGGCGGACCGACCGACCGTCCCAAAGTCCAACTTCTGAGCTTTTTTTAGCTGCAACAACTTAAAATATCGCTATTGGGCTGGAATTACGCGATTTCTGGCGGCACCGGACTTGCCCTCAATGGATCCTCGTTAAAGGGATTTAGATTGTACTCATTCAATTACCGGACTTCGAAGAAGCCGGTATTGTTATTTATTGTCACTACCTCCCGTGTCGAGGAGTTGGGTAATTTTTGGCGCCTGCTGCCTTCCTTGGATGTGGTAGCCGTTTCTCGGGCTCCCTCTCGGAATCGAACCCTAATTCTCCGTCACCCGTCACCACCATGGTAGGCCCCTATCCTACCATCGAAAGTTGATAGGGCAGAAATTTGAATGATCGTCGCCCGACACGAGGGCCGTGCGATCCGTCAGTTATCATGAATCATCGAACGGCGAGCAAAGCCCCCGTCAGCCTTTTATCTAATAAATGCATCCCTTAGGAAGTCGGGGTTTGTTGCGCGTATTAGCTCTAGAATTACTACGGTTATCCGGTAGCGCGTACCATCAAACAAACTATAACTGATTTAATGAGCCATTCGCGGTTTCACAGTCTGAAATAGTTCATACTTACACATGCATGGCTTAATCTTTGAGACAAGCATATGACTCTGGCAGGATCAACCGGGTAGCACGTCCTCTCGACGCCAAGCCCAACATGCCGACCCATTACCACAAAGGAAAGGGGGCAATGATGGGAAAGGCTGTCATCCGTCGAAGAGGCGACCAAAGAAAACCAACCGATCATGTGCCAAGAGTCCAAAGACCCATGGTACATTCTTATCCACTGCATCCAAGAGCACTCCGTGAACACTGGAGCCCTTTCGAGGCGAGAGGTCGAGACATGACATCGTTCGAGGACACACAAAGGTGCGGACATCGACACTCCTCATTCGTATAGGACATGAGAAGTGGATAAGCGAGGTAAACAATGTCTATTTCCAAAGGAACTAGGTAGATTGTACAGGCAACACACACATCTCCGTTCGAACAGAGTACCATTGAAGGGACTTACAGCGTCGGTGGTCAACTGCACAAAAGCAGGAGCCCCCAGCGACATACAAATCCATCACCGCTCACATGCCGACACAGTCATCCCATCGGACAGCCCCATCGCCAACCACGAGCAACAAAGACTCAAGTGGCCGATCAAATAAGACAATCGGCGACAAGACACGCCCCGTGCGAAAAGTACAGAACAGCGCACTGTTGCCACACAAGGAAGAAGAAGATTTCAATCGAAGGAAAAAGGGCCCATAAACAGGGCAAAAACAGACCAAAACTGGCCATTTTTGGCTGACGTTTTGCTCCGCTCACGTCGTTCGCCGCGGCACACAAGAACAGCCCAAAAACTGGCCAAAACAACCCAAAAACGGGCCAAAACTGGCCATTTTTGGCTGAGCGGGCGAGCGGCGGACAGCGAGCGAAGCGAGAGGCAGCACCGTCCCTGCTATACGAATGCCCCATCCAGCCCTGTGCCCCCCGGGGTTCAGGGTGCTGAGATGGCTGACGTTTTGCTCCGCTCACGTCGTTCGCCGCGACGCGCAAGAACTGCAAAAAAACTGGCCAAAACAGCCCAAAAACGGGCCAAAACTGGCCATTTTGGCTGGCTGGCGGCGGCGGCGGACGGACAGCGGCGAAGAGGCAACACCGTCCCTGCTATACGAACGCCCCATCAGCCCTGTGCCCCCGGGGTTTCAGGGTGCTGAGATGGCTGACGTTTTGCTCCGCTCACGTCGTTTCGCCGCGACGCATAAAAAACTGCCAAAAAACTGGCAAAACAGCCCATACAGCCCAAAAACGGGCCAAAACTGGCCATTTTGGCTGGCAGCGGCGGCAGGCGGACGGACAGCGGCGGCGAGAGGCAACACCGATCCTGCTATCGAACGCCCCATCCAGCCCTGTGTGCCCGGAGTTTCAGGGTGCTGAGATGGCTGACGTTTTGCTCCGCTCACGTCGTTCGCCGCGGCACACAAGAACAGCCCAAAAACTGGCCAAAACAACCCAAAAACGGGCCAAAACTGGCCATTTTTGGCTGAGCGAGCGGCGAGCGGCGGACAGCGAGCGAAGCGAGAGGCAGCACCGTCCCTGCTATACGAATGCCCCATCCAGCCCTGTGCCACCCGGGGGGTTCCAGGGTGCTGAGATGGCTGACGTTTTGCTCCGCTCACGTCGTTCGCCGCGGCACACAAGAACTGCCCAAAAACTGGCCAAAACAGCCCAAAAACGGGCCAAAACTGGCCATTTTGGCTGGCTGGCGGCGGCGGCGGCGGACGGACAAATGAGCGAAAAGGCAACACCGTCCCTGCTATCTGAACGCCCCATCCTGCCCGGTGCCACCCGGGGGGGTCCAGGGTGCTGAGATGGCTGACATTTTGCTCAGCTCACGTCGTTCGCCGCGACACACAAGAACTGCCCAAAAACTGGCCAAAACAGCCCAAAAACGGGCCAAAACTAGCCATTTTTGGCTGAGCTAATGAACGGCGGCGGCGGCGGGACAGCGAAGCGAGGCAACACCGTCCCTGCTATACGAACGCCCCATCCAGCCCTGTGCCACCGGGGGTTCAGGGTGCTGAGATGGCTGACGTTTTGCTCCGCTC
>UBIG03000101.1:0-15000 GCA_900464855.2 Musa schizocarpa
GCACAAAGGGAAGCTAGCAGGCGGGAACCCTCTCGAGGGTTGCACGCCCGGCCGACTATCTTCGAGGTTCGAGTTGGAGCATGCATGCCGGGACCCAGAAAGATGACGAACTATGCAATGAGGTGAAGCGGAGAGCTTCTGGTGGAGGCCAGCGTCGCAGCGTCTGGAAAATCGTTCGATGCGACTTTGGGTAGAGTGAAGACTAATCATCTAGTAGGCTGGACGGTTTCCCTCAGAAGTTTCAGGATATTTGGGGCCCGTGCGGTTCTATATGATTGACCAATGATTAAGAGCCTTCGAGGCGCCAGCAACGCCCTCATTCATCCTCAAACTTTAAATAGGTAGGACGGCTGCTTAGTTGAACCGTCGGAATCGAGAGCTCAAGTGGGCCATTTTGGTAGCGGTAGCGTCGGGATGAGCAGGAGCCCAGAGATTCTGATTGCCGATGCGCTAACCCGGACACCGAGGGTGTTGGTCGATTAAAGACAAGCGGGGCGGTGGTCATGAAATTGAAATCCGCTAAGGGTGTGGCAACTCACTGCGGATGTAGCCCGAAAATGGATGCCGGTAGCGCCGACCCACCCGATACCGCTGAGTGGCGTAAGCGATGGGTAAAGTGCGGCGGTCGCCCATAAAACCAGAGCCGAGACGGCCGTCGGTGCAGATCTTGGTAGTAGCAAATATTCAAATGAGAACTTTGAAGGTCAAGGGGAAAGGTTCCATGTGAAGCGGCACTTGCAATACGGGTTAGCCGATCCTGGGGGACGGAAAACCACCGAGAGCGGTAATCTCCCGCTTGAAGCTAAAGGGAATCGGTTAAAATTCCCGGCGGGACGCTTGGCCGGACGGCAACGTTAGGGAAGTCCGAGACGCCGGTGGGGGCTCCGGAAGTGTTATCTTTTCTGCTTAACGGGTTCGCAACCCTGGAAACGGCTCAGCCGGAGGTAGGGTCCAGTCTGCCGGAAGGCGCATCCGGCGGCGTCCGGCAGCCTGGGATCTTTGAAAATCGAGGACCCCAGTGCCTCTGCGGGTCGTACTCATAACCGCATCAGTCTCCAAGGTGAACAGCCTGGCCCATGGAACAATGTAGGCAAGGGAAGTCGGCAAAACGGATCCAGTGAATCGGAAAAGGATTGGCTCTGAGGGGGCACGGGGTCCGCCCCGAAACCGCCGGTTGTCGGCGATGGTTTCGACTCTGCTCCGCGCGAGCTTACCGTCACAAGTGGGACGGGGACGGAATTCGGAAGATATATGGCCTTCGGGGGCGCCGAACGAATTCCGGAACTGGTGGACAGGGGAATCGAACGCTTAATTAAAACAAAGCATTGCGCATGGTCCCGCTGATGCTCACGCGAATGTGATTTCTGCCCGCTCCCATGTCAAAGTGAAGAAATTCAACCAAGCGGGTAAACGACGGAGTAACATGACTCTTTCTTAAGGTAGCCAAATGCCCGTCATCTAATTAGTGACGCATGAATGGATTAACAGGATTCCCAACGTCCCCGTTTTACTATCCAAGAAAACCGTTGCCAAAGGAACGGGCTTGGGTGAATCAGAGGGAAAGAAGACCTGCGTTGAGCTTGACTCTAGTCCGACTTTGTGAATGACATGAGAGGTGTAGTATAAGTGGGTTTTGTTCGCCTACGGAAGTGAAATACCACTACTTTTTAACGTTATTTTACTTATTCCGCGGAGTTCGGGCCGGGCCCGACCCTCCTTTTGGACCCAAAGGCCGCCTAGCCCGGCCGATCCCGGCGAAGACATTGTCGGGTGGGGAGTTTTATTGGGCGGCACATCATTAAAAAGATAACGAGGTGTCCTAAGATGAGCCTCAACGAGAACAGAAATCTCGTGTAAGGGAACAAAAAGGTAAAAGTTCGTTTGATTCCGATTTCCAATACTAATAATGAACCAGTGGAAAGCATGGCCCTATCGATCCTTTAGACCTTCGAATTTGAAGCTAGAGGTGTCGAAAAGTTACCATTGGGGATAGCGGGCTTGTAGCGGCCAAAAGTTATCATAAAGCGACGTTGTTTTTGATCCTTTCGATGTCGCTCTTCCCTATCATTGTGAAGCAGAATTCACCAAGTGTTGGATTGTTCACCCACCAATAGGGAACGTGAGCTGGGTTTCAGACCGTGCGCGGAGACAAAGTTAGTTTTACCCTACCGATGATCGGTCACGATAGTAATTCAATCTAGTACGAGGAACCGTTGATTCACAACAATTGGTCATCGAGCTTGGTTGAAAAGCCAGTGGCGCCAAGCCACCGGTGTCGATTATGACTGAACGCGTCTAAGTCAGAATCCCAGCTAGCAACCGGCGCTCACCGGTCGTCGTCCTCTCTCGACCCTGGTAGGGGCCTTTGGCCCCATGGGCTCGTGGTCGCCGTATAGCCCTCGTGGTGGTATAGGCCAGCGGCCATCGGAAGTGAAATTCCGCACGGACGACGGGTCAATTTTGCATTTAATTAATTTAAATACGCTGGGGCGTGTGGGTGGTAGAGTGGCCTTTGCTGCCATGATCCACCGAGATCCAACCCTCATGTAGGCACGGATTCCCCCCCCCCTCAAATTCACTGCCCTTCACGCCGACGAGGTTGAAAACTTGGTCGGCCGAAATATCCGACGGACGATTGAACTTAGGGGGGCTGAGCTGAGGTATCCGGCGCGCAGCAGCGCCAGCAATGCAGGAGCCTCTGGGATTCGATGAGGAGCTAGCAATGACGGAGCGGTCACTGCAGGATTCGGCGACGGCACAAGCGTATGCAGGTCGATGGATGCACATGTCGTTGCCGCTGTGCAGGCACAAGCACCAACCAATGTGCCAATGGCCCGTCCGCAGAATCGCCAATCGATGACAAACACGCACATCATTACCCTCAATGCCCTCGCTGTTTTACCCGCTTCAGGCAAGAAGCTCGGATCACAGCACTTTGTTGGCTTTGGGTTCAGACAATACAATGAACCCAACCGGGGACGCCGCTCTTCGCTGTCCGGGCCCAATTTCGCCGCATTAAGCCAAAATTGCCAGTTTTGGCCCCGGCCCTTTCTTGCGCCAGTTTTTGGCAGTTCTTACGTGCACGCTTAACCACGCCGGAGCGGAGCAAAAACATCATTGAACGAAGCTGTTTTCGGAACCCCCGGTGGTGGCGGGGCTGGATGGATGGGCCAGCGACCAGATAGCTCAGGACGTTGCTTCTTCGCCATTTGTCCGCGTGCATGCTTTCGCCGTTTTTCGCTCAGCCAAAAAATGGCCAGTTTGGCACGCGTTTTGGGCCCGATTTTGGCCAGTTTTTGGCAGTTCTTGCGTGCGGTCGCTGTGAACGGCGTGGCGAGTGAGCAAAACGTCAGCCATCTCAGCACCTGAACCCTCGGTGGCACAGGGCTGGATGGGGCGTTCATATAGCAGGACGGTGTTGCTCGCCGCTGTCCGTCACGCCGCCTTTCAGCTTTCAGCCAAAATGGCCAGTTTTGGCCCGTTTTTGGGCCATTTTGGCCAGTTTTGGCAGTTCTGGCGCGTCGGGTGAAAATGTGAGCGGAACAAAACGTCAGCCATCTCAGCACCCTGGAACCCCGGTGGCATAGGTCTGGATGGGGCGTTTCAGATAGCAGGGACTGTGCTACCTCTCGCTTCACTCGCTGTCCGCCGCCGCCGGTTGCCGCTTCAGCCAAAATGGCCAGTTTTGGCTCGTTTTTGGGCTGTTTTGGCAGTTTTTTTTGTTCTTTGCCGCGGCTTAACGACGTGAGCGGAGCAAAACGTCAGCCATCTCAGCACCCTGGAACCCTCGGTGGCACAGGGCTGGATGGGGCGTTCGTATAGCAGGGGAAGGTGCTGCCTCGCTTCGCTTCGCTGTCCGTCCGCCGCCGCTTCGCTCAGCCAAAATGGCCGTTTTTGGCCCGCTTTTGGGCTGTTTTTGCCGCTTTTGGGAAGTTCTTGCGCCGCGGCGAACGACGTGAGCGGAGCAAAATGTCAGCCATCTCAGCACCTGGAACCCCCGGGTGGCACAGGGCAGGATGGGGCGTTCGTGATAGCAGGACGGTGTTGCCTTCTCGCCGCCGTTGTCCGCCGCCGCCGCCGCTCGCCAGCCAAAATGGCCAATTTTGGCCCGTTTTGGCTGTTTTTGGCCAGTTTTGGTAGTTCTTGCGCGTCGCGGGCGAACCGACGCGGAGCGAGCAAAACGTCAGCCATCTCAGCACCCTGGAACCCCCGGTGGCACAGGGCTGGATGGGGTGTTCGAGATAGCAGGGACGGTGCTGCCTCTCGCCGCTGTCACTGTCCGCCGCCGCCGCCGCTTTCAGCCAAAATGGCCAGTTTTGACCCGTTTTTGGGCTGTTTTGGCCAGTTTTTGGGCAGTTCTTGTGTGCCGCGGCGAACAAAGTGAGCGGAGCAAAACGTCAGCCATCTCAGCACCCTGGAACCTCCCGGGTGGCACAGGGCTGGATGGGGGCGTTCAGATAGCAGGGACGGTGCTGCCTCTCGCCGTCGCTGTCCCGCCGCCGCCGCCGCTTCAGCCAAAATGGCCAGTTTTGTCCCGCTTTTGGGCTGTTTTGGCCAGTTTTTTGGCAGTTCTTGTGTGCCGCTGGGCTTAACGACGTGAGCGGAGCAAAACATCAGCCATCTCAGCACCCTGGAATCCTCGGTGGCACAGGGCTAGATGGGGCGTTCGATAGCAGGGACGGTGCTGCTGCTCGCCGCTTCCTGTCCCTTCCGCCGGCCAGCCAAAATGGCCAGTTTTGGCACGTTTTGGGCTGTTTTGCCAGTTTTTGGGCAGTTCTTGCGTGTCGCGCTTAACGACGCGGAGCGGAGCAAAACGTCAGCCATCTCAGAACCCTGGAACCCCCGGGTGACACAGGGCTGGATGGGGCGTTCGTATAGCAGGGACGGTGTTGCCTCTCCTTCGCCGCTGTCCGCCGCCGCATTTTCATTCGCTTCAGCCAAAAATGGCCAGTTTTGGCCCGTTTTTGGGCTGTTTTGGCCAGTTTTTGGGCAGTTCTTGCGTGCGTCGCGGGCGAACGACGTGAGCGGAGCAAAACGTCAGCCATCTCAGCACCCTGAACCCCCCGGGTGGCACAGGGCTGGATGGGGCGTTCGTATAGCAGGGACGGTGCTGCCTCTCGCTTCGCTCCACTGTCCGCCGCCGCCGCAAGCTCAGCCAAAAATGGCCAGTTTTGGCCCGTTTTGGGCTGTTTTGGCCAGTTTTTGGGCCGTCTTGTGTGCCGTGGCTTAACGACGTGGTGCGGAGCAAAATGTCAGCCATCTAAGCACCCTGAACCCCGGGTGGCACAGTGCTGGATGGGGCGTTCGAGATAGCAGCGCTGGTGCTGCTCTCTCGCCTTCGCTGTCCCTCGCCGCCCCGCCGCTCGCTCGCTCAGCCAAAAATGGCCAGTTTTGGCCTGTTTTTGGCCAGTTTTGGCCAGTTTTTGGGCAGTTCTTGTGTGCCGCGGCGAACGACGTGAGCGGAGCAAAATGTCAGCCATCTCAGCACCCTGGAACCCCCTGGTGGCACAGGGCTGGATGGGGCGTTCGATAGCAGGGGACTGTGTTGCCTTCTCGCTTTCGCTGTCCGTCCGCCGCCGCGCTCGCTTCAGCCAAAAATGGTCAGTTTTGGCCAGTCTTTGGGCCTTTTTGGCCAGTTTTTGGGCAGTTCTTGTGTGCCGCGGCGAACGACGTGAGCGTAGCAAAACGTCAGCCAAAAATGGCCAGTTTTGGTCTGTTTATGCCCTGTTTATGGGTCGTTTTTTCCTTCGATTGAAATCTTCTTCTTCCTTGTGTGGCCAACAGTGCGTTGCTCTGTACTTCTTCGTGCACAGCGGTGTCTTGTCGTCGATTGCCTTATTTGATCGGCCACTTGGGTCTTTGTTGCTCGTGGTTGGCGATGGGCTGTCCGATGGGATGACTGTGTCGGCATGTGAGCGTTGATGGATTTGTATGCCGCGGTGGGCTCCCTACTTTTGTGCAGTTGACCACCGACGTTGCAAGTCCCTTCAATGGTACTCTGTTCGAACGGAGATGTGTGTGTTGCCTGTACAATCTACCTAGTTCCTTTGGAAATAGACATTGTTTACCTCGCTTATCCACTTCTCATGTCCTATACGAATGAGGAGTGTCGATGTCCCGGCACCTTGTGTGTCCTCGAAACGATGTCATGTCTCAGACCTCTCGCGCCTCGAAAGTGGCTCCAGTTGTTCACGTGAGTGCTCTTGGATGCAGTGGATAAGAATGTACCATGGGTCTTGGACTCTTGGCACATGATCGGTTGGTTTTCTTGGTCGCCCTTCGACGGATGACAGCCTTCCCATCATTGCCCCCTTTCCCTTGTGGTAATGGGTCGGCATGTTGGGCTTGGCGTCAGAGGACGTGCTACTTGGTTGATCCTGCAAGAGTCATATGCTTGTCTCAAAGATTAAGCCATGCATGTAAGTATGAACTATTTCAGACTATGAAACCGCGAATGGTTCATTAAATCAGTTATAGTTTGTTTGATGGTACGTGCTACCGGATAACCAGAGTAATTCTAGAGCTAATACGCGCAACAAACCCCGACTTCGGAAGGGATGCATTTATTAGATAAAAGGTCGACGGGCTTTGCCCGCCGCTGTCCGATGATTCATGATAACTGACGGATCGCACGGCCCTCGCGTCGGGCGACGCATCATTCAAATTTCTGCCCTATCAACTTTCGATGGTAGGATAGGGGCCTACCATGGTGGTGACGGGTGACGGAGAATTAGGTTCGATTCCGAGAGGGAGCCCGAGAAACGGCTACCACATCCAAGGAAGGCAGCAGCGCCAAGCAAATTACCCAACTCGACACGGGAGGTAGTGACAATAAATAACAATACCGGCTCTTCGAAGTCCGGTAATTGAATGAGTACAATCTAAATCCCTTAACGAGGATCCATTGGAGGTCAAGTCCGGTGCCAGCAATTAGCGGTAATTCCAGCCCAATAGCGATATTTAAGTTGTTGCAGTTAAAAAGCTCGAAGTTGACTTTGGGACGGTCGGTCGGTCCAAGGTGTGCACCGGCCGTCCCATCCCTTCGTTGGCGATGCGTTGGCCTTAACTGGCTGGTCGGCCGCCTCCGGCGCCGTTACTTTGAAGAAATTAGAGTGTTCAAAGCAAGCCCACGCTCGATACATTAGCATGGGATAACATCACAGTGATTTCGGTCCTATTGTGTTGGCCTTCTCGGATCGGAGTAATGATTAAGAGGGACAGTCGGGGCATTCAGATTTCATAGTCGAGGTGAAATTCTTGGATTTATGAAAGACGAATCACTGCGAAAAAAGCATTTGCCAAGGATGTTTTCATTAATCAAGAACGAAAAGTTGGGGCTCAAGATGATCGATACCGCCCTAGTCTCAACCATAAACGATGCCGACCAGGGGATCTATGGATGTTGCTTTTAGGACTCGCCGCACCTTATGAGAAATCAAAGTCTTTGGGTTCTGGGGAGTATGGTCGCAAGGCTGAAACTTAAAGGAATTGACGGAAGGGCACCACTAGGAGTGGAGCCTCATGCTTTATTTGACTCAACACGGGAAACTTACCGTGTCCCAGACATAGCAAGGATTGATGACCGAGAGCTCTTTTTTTGATTCTATGGGTGGTGGTGCATGGTCGTTTTAGTTGGTGGAGCGATTGTTAGGATCGGAGCAGCACTAAGAGGGGGGGGGTGAATTAGTGCAGTGGATTAAAACTTCGGTTTTAAAAAAAATCTTCAGATGATAAGAGCTTAAACTTGACAAGTTTAATCTTGAAAGTTTATTCTTAAATATAAGCAGCAAAAGTAATAAGGAACTAAAGCATATAAGAAGGTTTGCAATAATGTAAATAGCAATAATGAAATGCAAACCAAGGATCACGCCGATTTTAGAGTGGTTCGGGTCAAATGACCTACTCCACTTGTGAGGCCCCCTTCGATGAGGCTCCCCACCTTCCACTAGCAAGTCTCTTTGAAATGGAAGGGTAAATACCCCTCTTACAACTCTTTACAAGCGGTTCACTCTCTTACAGATTTTCGAGAAGAGATGAGGTGAACACTAGCAAATTGAAAAGAAGACAAGCTAACACTTTTCTAAGACCTTTCTCTCAAACTCTTGCTGCTCAAAAAGTTGTGTTCTCAGCTGAGATTTGAGGGGTATTTATAGGCCTAAAGAGGATTCAAATTTGGGCTCCAAAATTTGAATTCTCTTTGGGTTCCCGATGCTGGCGGTGCCACCGCCCAGCCCATGAGGTGTCACCGCCCAGCACTCGGGTGCTGGGCGGTGCCACCGCCTACAGTGTTTTCAGCCCGCTACAGTGTTTTCAGCCTACAGTGTTATAGGCCCCTACTTGGGTTATAGGATTAATACATAATCCTAACCCTAATTAACATGCTAACTATGAATTTTAAAGACATTATATAAGCTATTACAAAGTCCATAAGTCAAGACTTCTTCCCATGAAGCTTCCGCGAATTTTCGGCGGTCTTCCGATAAACTCTCGAAACCATTCTATGGACTCCGGCAAGCTTTTAAACTTCACGATTTGATCTTTATGAGTTCCAACGAGCTTCTTCGCAAGCTCCGGATCTTTCTCGGCAAACTCTGCAAACTTCCCACCTAACCTTCCGCGAAGCTTCCAAAAACCCTTCGGCAAGCTCCCTACTCATTCTCGGCTAGTTAACGGCAATGTTCCCGATCATCCTTGGGACTTCCGTCGAACTCTTGAACTCCCAACGAATTCTTCGTTGCTTGACTTCTCAAGACTTTGTTTCGCTTTCATGTCTTCATCGTTATCATAGTTAATCCTGCACATGCAAGCCAAAACTCTACTCCGATCTAGACAGTTATTACAACGCTAATCGACATTCCGTTTCCCGACGTCATTGGTTGGTGTTTCGTCCGATTCTTCAGTGCATCGCCCTCTCTTGCAGCTTGTTGCCCAATCGGGCGGTTGACCTCCGAACCCCGGATATCCTTGGTGCAATTCCGCCTCCTTAGCCCGATGTCCGATGTTCAAGCCTTCGCCGCCCAATATCCCGACGGATTCTCCTCCGGGCAACGCCAATTCCTCCTGCGTTAATCAGATAATTCTGATCGAGTAGACCTGCATCACTCAAAATGCAGTTAAACATCTAACATAATCAATTAGTTTCATCATCAAAATCTGAGATTCAACAATCTCCCCTTTTGATGATGACAACTAATTGATGACTAACGGAGTTAACTTTAACTCGCCGGAGTTTAAACAAACTCCCCCTATCAAGATGCCATTGATAGAACACTTGGATTATCTCAAATCCAAGTAACATTCATCACATGTTATGAAAAATATTTAAACCATCATGCAAATATATAAAATGTTTAATTCAATGCATGAAGTCATCAATATACTTCTCCCCTATGTCATCAAAAAAAAGGAGAAGTAGCTCTAGCTATTTTAAAAGATATGCAAGTTTTTTTACAACATGAAGCTAGATTTTCATCACAAACATATAGGCAAAAGCATGGCAACAAAACTTGAATTTTTGTGCAAGATTACACTTTGCTTTTCTTTGCAAGTAACAATATTTATGATGTTTGATATAGCAAATTTTATATCATGAGGTAGCAAACTTTTTGTGATGTTTCAAGATAGTAAGTTCTTTTTTCTCTTTTGAGAAGTGCTATTTTCGCTTCCTTTACAAAGTGCAAGCTAGCAAAGTGTTTGAAAAGTGAGCAAGTTTTGCAACATAGAAGTTAGCAAAAATTTCGAAAAGCAAATACAAGATAGCTTTCTTGTTGGAGTGTGTGTTATCGATTCTTGCTTCCTATTGTAATGTGTAGGTTGCAAGTCTTGCTTCTTGAGATAGGCAAAATAGTGATGTTCAAGAAGACAACTTTTGCTTCTTGAAATAAGCAAGTTAGTAATCTTTGCTACTTAAGATAGGCAAGTTAGCAATAACTTTCTCCCCTTTGTCAATGTCAAAAGAAGGAGAGGAACCAATGATTTAGACTTTTACATCAACTTTGCATCAATCAATATTTCAATCATCACATGATGCATACAAGACAATAATGTAATGAAATCATTTCACGAAGGATACCAATGTGAAAAATTCACTAAGGATCACATGAAACAATCACAAATCATGATATCATTATGCATACATCATGATATGATAATAGTCTAAAAAAAAAATTAATTTGTGATACATGTGATACATTATGATACACTAAAAAAATTCATTGCGATGTTTTTAAGGATATCAACATATTTTTTTATACAAAGCATGGCAAGAGCAATTTTGTTGCAAGTTTTCTAAGTTTTGCAATTTTACTTCTTTTCGAGATAGCAATTCTTTGCTTCTCTACGAGCTAGCAACTTTTATGATATGCAAGTTTTACTACATATAAGCTAGCAAATTTAAAGATTTGCAAGTTAGCATATTTGCTTTTCTTTATGATGCATGATAGCATTTCTTTTGTAATGTTTAAGATAGCAAATTGTACATTATGCTAGCTAGCAAATTAAAGATGTTCAAGAAAGCAAGCACTTTCTTCTCTTTTGAGAAGTGTCAATTTTTTGCTTCCTTAGCAAAATGTCAACCTAACAAGAGACAATGTTTTACATGAGGCAAGCAAACAATTTGGCAAGTGTTACATTTGCATCTTCTCTTTAGATGTGCAAGAAAGTAAGGAAGTTTTTGCATTTTCTTGACTTATAAGGTAGCTAATTTCTGTTTGAGATGACCCATTACATCAATTCAAGATAGCACATTAGTAACTCTTTTCTCCCGTTGTCATTATAAAAAAAAGAAAGGAAGATTCAAGTCATGAATATCAAAATAATAATTTTGTCATAAGTATTTCAGCATTATGTGATATCATTATTACATGCATAATACCAAATCATCATATATTAAAAACATATTAACTCATCATTATATGCATGATTCCAAATCATCATTCATATCATTTCAATCATTGTTTCAATCATCACTATAACTCATCATGCACATGATGTAAAATCTTCTAATATGATACAAATATTTATTTTCAAAATGTTTATCACTATTTTCATGTATGATAATAAAGTATTCATGATGCATATATCATCACAATACAAAGCAATTGCATGCATAATTTCAAAGTATAAATATTTCAAATCATGAAGATATTAACTTGTCAAATTTCATTCAATCATTCATGATTATAACTTTTCATTTGTATACATCAAAATATTATCAAGAGTATTTCATGCATAATTTTAATCACCACATAAGGAATATCAAGAAGAAAGTAATTGGGTGATGCGATAAACATTTCATGAATACAAGGAATTGTATAAAAATCATATCATGAAAAGATAATAATAGAAGACACATTTTGTTTTGAAAAATCTCCTCTTAAATAATCAAGGAAAAATCTTAGGAGATCGATTAATGAAAAAATCTTGATTCATAATAAATCTTAATTTGTAAATATCGGAATCAAGATCATGATTTTGAATAAAACTCATTCAAATTCAAATCATCCAAATCATCAAAATCTCAACATTTCTTTCAAGAGATTCAAAATGGCATAGATAGTTTTATTGGTCTCTTAGGTAGAAATCAATAAGATAAAGGATTACATTTCATTTTTATAAATTTCTATTCATGTGATTTGCTTCTTATGAGCATGCCTTAGTCTTTATATGCCAAATCAATATAAGCATTAAAGTTCAAGATGTAAAAGGCAAAATCTTATAAGACAACTCATTTATAAAATATTCATCATGTTTATTTTCATGAGATTCATAAGATTGGTAAAATAAATTCATTAATCTCAATAGAATAGAAAATTCATTTCCATTTCATACAATTGATTTCATGTGAGAGTGTTCAAGTCTTTTTGTGAAAACATTGTATCATCATTTAAAGTCAAAACATAAGTTTCACATAAAGCCATCAAGCCCAAACACATCAAAAATAAAACATCATGATATCACATCTATCATCAAAAAGACTATCAAGAAATTCATACATAGATGTACATGCACTATGTCATCTTAATATGTCATGAGAATGTCATCTTAATTCGTCATAAAAAATGATTAAACCAAAAATATGTTAATCCAAAATGAGAGTATCAAATCAACATTTACTTCAAAAAACTCATGTATGTCATAAAATCATCAAGATACACATGTATGGATTAATCCTAAGCATTATCACATATCATATAATTATCATCCCTAATGTTGTATACATCATTTAACATTTAAAAAAAACATAACATGCATGAAACCTTAGCAATATACATTTCATGATCAAAGTTTTTAATTTTTCAAAAGATGCTAAAAAGATGATATAATTTTTGAAAAATAATTTTTATTTCCTATTCCTACTATCTAAATTAAGCACTCATGAAAAAAACTTCAAGTAATTTCAAAATAATTCAAGAGAGTTGAGTTAGTTACCTTGTAGTCAAGCCCATCAAAGCCCAATTGTCCGCTTCATCTTTGGAAGTTCTTGATTCATCCTTGGTGCCTTCCTTTTCTTTGGCCTCTTCCTCCGTTTAAGTTCATTGTTCATTTTAGATTTTTATTTAATGAACTTATTAAGAGTTAGTGTTCAAGTTCAAGTTCATCATTGTCCCTCATCACTTGAGTCATCGCTCAAGTGGTATTTATTTGTCCGGAGTTCCAAATCCTTCCTATTCTTTGGAAGGTGGTTCAAGTGTTCATTGTGTTCATCATGTGCATTTGCACCATTTCATATGTCATCAATGAGCCGATAAGTTCTTCAAGTGGAAAAATATTTAAATCTTTTGTTTCTTGTATTGCCAGAACTTTTGATTCCCAAATTTTAGAAAGTGATCGAAACTTTACTAACAAGTTCAAAATTCGAGAAACATTTGCCAAGAGTTTGTAAACCATTGACTACATCCAGAAACGGTGTACATGTCAACAATGGTTTCGCTTCGCTTCATTTTGAAAAAGCTCGAAATCATGCATTAAAATGTTAACTTTCGAGTTTTTGACTCTACTAGTTCCCCGTGTGATTTCAAGTGTTCGCCAAATATCAAAAGCCGCTTTCAACGAAGAAACCGATTGAACTCTTTTTGTCTAAAAGCGCAAAAAATAAGGCATTCATAGCCTTTCGTTTAAAGAAAACATCTTCTTCTCCAAATCATTCCAATGGTTCATTGGGAGAGAAGACATTTCATATCCATTTTCGACTATGTGCCATAAATTCAAATCCAAAAAGTAAGAAAACTCTCATTCGAAGTTTTCCAACAAGTGTAGTCCGATCCGTTAAAACAACGGTGGACTAACAACCCGATAAGCCCTCTTGAAAGCCATAAAGAGCCATTTTATTTGGGTGTTAAACCAAAGTAGAAAACCGTGGCTCTCTGATACCAATTGTTAGGATCGAGCAGCACTAAGAGGGGGGGGGGGGGTGAATTAGTGCATGGATTAAAACTTCGGTTTTAAAAAAAATCTTTCAGATGATAAGAGCTTTGAACTTGACAAGCTTTTAATCTTGAAAGCGTATTCTTAAAATGCGCAGCAGCAAAAGTAATAAGGAACTAAAGCATATAAGAAGGTTTGCAATAATGTAAATAGCAATAATGAAATGCAAACCAAGGATCACGCCGATTTTAGAGTGGTTCGGTCAAATGACCTACTCCACTTCATGAGGCCCCCTCTTCGATGAGGCCCCACCTTCCACTAGCAAGTCTCTTGAAATGGAAGGGTAAATACCCTCTTACAACTTTTTACAAGCGTTCACTCTCTTACAGATTTTCGAGAAGAGATGAGGTGAACACTAGCAAATTGAAAAGAAGACAAGCTAACACTTTTCTAAGATCTTTCTCTCAAACTCTTGCTCAAAAAAAGTTGTGTTCTCACTGAGATTTGAGGGGTATTTATAGGTTTCAAAGAGGATTCAAATTTGGGCTCCAAAATTTGAATTCTCTTTTTTGTTCTTTAACGCTGGTGCCACCGCCCAGTGCCATGAGGGTCACCGCCCAGCACTGGTGTCATGGTGCCACCGCCCATGTTGTTTTCACCATTAGTTGTTTTTTCAGCCTACAAGTGTTATAGGTTCCTTACTTGGGTTATAGGATTAATACATAATCCTAACCCTAATTAACATGCTAACTATGAATTTTAAAGACATTATATAAGCTATTACAAAGTCCATAAGTCAAGACTTCTTCCGGGCGAAGCTTTGGCGAACTTCATGGTCTTCCGATAAACTCTCGAAACCATTCTATGGACTCCCTCGCAAGTTCTTAAACTTCACGATTTGATCTTGGCGAAGTTCCAACGAAGCTTCTTTCGCAAGTCCGATCTTTCTCGCAAACTCTGCGAACTTCCCACAAACCTTCCGCGAAGCTTCCAAAAAACCCTTCGCAAGCTCCCTACTCATTTCGGCTAGTTCCGCAGTTGCGTTCCCGGACGATCCTTCGACTTCCGTTTAACTCTTGAACTCCCAACGAATTCTTCGTGGTTTGACTTCGCGACTTTGTTTTTGGCTTCATGTCTTCATTGTTATCATAGTTAATCCTGCACATGCAAGCCAAAACTCTACTCCGATCTAGACAAGATTACAACGCGAATCGACATTTTATTGCCCGCAGACGCCATTGGTTGGTGTTTCCCTCGATTCTTCAGCAAGATCGCCCCTCTCTTATGGGCTTGTTGCCTAATCGGCGGTTGACCTCCGCAACCCTCGATATCCTTGGTGCAATTCCGCCTCCTTAGCCCGATGCCCGACGCTCAAGCCTTCGGTTGTCCAATATCCCCGACGCGGATCTCCTCCGCGTAACGCCAATTCCTCCCGTTAACTGTCTAATTCTGATCGAGTAGACCTGCATCACCAAAATGTAGTTAAACATCTAAACACAATCAATTAGTTTCATCATCAAAATATGAGATTCAACAGCGATTTGTCTGGTTAATTCCGATAACGAACGAGACCTCAGCCTGCTAACTAGCTATGCGGAGGCATCCCTCCGCGGCCAACTTCTTAGAGGGACTATG
>UBIG03000101.1:20000-27500 GCA_900464855.2 Musa schizocarpa
CCGCCGCCGCTGCTTCAGCCAAAATGGCCAGTTTTGGCCCGTTTTTGGGCTGTTTTGGCAAGTTTTGGCAGTTCTTGCGTCGCCGGGCGAACGACGTGAGTGGAGCAAAACGTCAGCCATCTCAGCACCCTGGAACCCCCCTGGTGGCACAGGGCTGGATGGGGCGTTCAGATAGCAGGGACGGTGTTGCCTCCTCGCCGCTGTCTGTCCGCCGCCGCCGCCGCAGCCAAAATGGCCAGTTTTGGCCCATTTTGGGCTGTTTTGGCCAGTTTTTGGCAGTTCTTGCGCGTCATGTGGGCGAACGACGTGAGCGAGCAAAACGTCAGCCATCTCAGCACCCTGAACCCCCCGGTGGCACAGGGCTGGATGGGGCGTTCAGATAGCAGGGACGGTGTTGACTCGCTCGCCGCTTGTTGTCCGCCGCCGTCGCCGTCGCTTCAGCCAAAAAATGGCAAGTTTTGGCCCGTTTTTGGGCTGTTTTGGCCAGTTTTTGGGCCGTTATTGTGTGCCGCGGCGAACGACGTGAGCGGAGCAAAACGTCAGCCATCTCAGCACCCTGGAACCCCGGGTGGCACAGGGCTGGATGGGGCATTTATATAGCAGGGACGGTGTTGCCTCTCGCTTCGCTCGCCGCTGTCCCGCCGCCGTCCGCTTCAGCCAAAAAATGGCCAGTTTTGGCCCCTTTTTGGGCTGTTTTGGCCAGTTTTTGGCAGTTCTTTTGTGTCGCGGGCGAACGACGTGAGCGGAGCAAAACGTCAGCCATCTCAGCACCCTGAACCCCGGTGGCACAGGGCTGGATGGGGCGTTCAGATAGCAGGGACGGCGTTGCCTCTCGCTTCGCCTGTCCGCCGCTAGCCGCCGGGGCTTCAAAAAAAAATGGCCAGTTTTGGCCCGTTTTTGGGCTGTTTTGGCCAGTTTTTGGCAGTTCTTTGCGTGCCGCGGCGAACGACGTGAGCGGAGCAAAACGTCAGCCATCTCAGCACCCCTGAACCCCGGTGGCACAGGGCTGGATGGGGCGTTCAGATAGCAGGGACGGTGTTGCCTCTCGCCGCTGCTGTCCCGCCGCCGCCGCCGCCGGGCCAGCCAAAATGGCCAGTTTTGGCCTGTTTTGGGCTGTTTTGGCCAGTTTTTTGGGCAGTTCTTGTGTGTCACGGCTAACGACGTGAGCGGAGCAAAACGCCAGCCATCTCAGCACCCTGAACCCCGGTGGCACAGGGCTGGATGGGGCGTTCAGATAGCAGGGACGGTGTTGCCTCGCCGCCATTGTCCGTCCGCCGCGTTGCCGCTTCAGCCAAAATGGCCAGTTTTGGCCCGTTTTGGGCTGTTTTGGCCAGTTTTTTGGCAGTTCTTGCGTCGCGGGCGAACGACGTGAGCGGAGCAAAACGTCAGCCATCTCAGCACCCTGGAACCCCGGGTGGCACAGGGCTGGATGGGGCGTTCAGATAGCAGGGACGGTGTTGCCTCGCGCCGCCGCTGTCCGCCGCCGCCCGCTTCAGCCAAAATGGCCAGTTTTGGCCTGTTTTTGGGCTGTTTTGGCCAGTTTTTGGCAGTTCTTTGCGTCGCTGGGCGAACCACGTGAGATGAGCAAAACGTCAGCCATCTCAGCACCCTGAACCCCCGGTGGCACAGGGCTGGATGGGGCGTTCAGATAGCAGGGACGGTGTTGCCGCCTCCGCTGTTGTCCCGCCGCCGCCGCCGCCTGCCAGCCAAAATGGCCAGTTTTGGCTGTTTTTGGGCTGTTTTGGCCAGTTTTTGGCAGTTCTTTGTGTCGCGCGGGCGAACGACGTGAGCGGAGCAAAACGTCAGCCATCTCAGCACCCTGAACCCCCGGTGGCACAGGGCTGGATGGGGCGTTCAGATAGCAGGGACGGTGTTGCCTCTCGCCGCCGTTGTCCCGCCGCCGCCGCTTTCGCTTCAGCCAAAATGGCCAGTTTTGGCCTGTTTTTGGGCTGTTTTGGCCAGTTTTTTGGCAGTTCTTTGTGTCGCGGGCGAACGACGTGAGCGGAGCAAAACGTCAGCCATCTCAGCACCCTGAACCCCGGTGGCACAGGGCTGGATGGGGCGTTCAGATAGCAGGGACGGTGTTGCCTCGCCGCCGCCGCTGTTGTCCCGCCGCCGCCGCCGCCGATCAGCAAAAAAAAATGGCCAGTTTTGGCCCGTTTTGGGCTGTTTTGGCCAGTTTTTTGGCAGTTCTTTGCGTCATGGCGAACGACGGAGCGGGAGCAAAACGTCAGCCATCTCAGCACCCCTGAACCCCGGTGGCACAGGGCTGGATGGGGCGTTCAGATAGCAGGGACGGTGTTGCCTCTCTCATTGTCCTGTCCGCCGCCGCCATTGTCCGCTTCTTGAAAAAAAATGGCCAGTTTTGGGCCTGTTTTGGGCTGTTTTGGCCAGTTTTTGGCAGTTCTTGCGCGTCGCGCTTAACGAACGACGTGAGCGGAGCAAAACGTCAGCCATCTCAGCACCCTGGAACCCGGTGGCACAGGGCTGGATGGGGCGTTCAGATAGCAGGGACGGTGTTGCCTCTCGCTCGCGCTTGTCTGTCCGTCGCCGCCGCCTGGCCAGCCAAAAAATGGCCAGTTTTGGCCTGTTTTGGGCTGTTTTGGCCAGTTTTTTGGCAGTTCTTTTGTGTCGCGGCGAACGACGTGAGCGGAGCAAAACGTCAGCCATCTCAGCACCCTGAACCCCCGGTGGCACAGGGCTGGATGGGGCGTTCAGATAGCAGGGACGGTGTTGCCTCTCGCCGCTGTCCTGTCCGCCGCCGCCGCTTTTCAGCCAAAATGGCCAGTTTTGGGTCTGTTTTTGGGCTGTTTTGGCCAGTTTTTTGGCAGTTCTTTGCGTCATGGGCGAACGACGTGAGCGGAGCAAAACGCCAGCCATCTCAGCACCCTGAACCCCGGTGGCACAGGGCTGGATGGGGCGTTCAGATAGCAGGGACGGTGCTGCCTCGCTTCGCCGCATTGTCCGCCGCCGCCGCCGCTTCGCTTCAGAAAAAAAAATGGCCAGTTTTGGCCCGTTTTTGGGCTGTTTTGGCCAGTTTTTGGCAGTTCTTGTGTGTCGGGCGAACGACGTGAGCGGAGCAAAACGTCAGCCATCTCAGCACCCTGGAACCCCGGGTGGCACAGGGCTGGATGGGGCGTTCAGATAGCAGGGACGGTGTTGCCTCGCTTCGTTTCGTTGTCCTGTCCGGCCGTCGCCGTCTGCCAGCAAAAATGGCCAGTTTTGGCCCGTTTTGGGCTGTTTTGGCCAGTTTTTTGGCAGTTCTTGCGTCGCCGGGCGAACGACGTGAGCGGAGCAAAACGTCAGCCATCTCAGCACCCTGGAACCCCCGGTGGCACAGGGCTGGATGGGGCGTTCAGATAGCAGGGACGGTGTTGCCTCTCGCCGTTGTTGTCCGCCGCCGCCCGCATTCTTCAGCCAAAATGGCCAGTTTTGGCCTGTTTTTGGGCTGTTTTGGCCAGTTTTTGGCAGTTCTTTGTGTCATGCGGCGAACGACGAGCGGAGCAAAACGTCAGCCATCTCAGCACCCTGAAACCCGGGTGGCACAGGGCTGGATGGGGCGTTCAGATAGCAGGGACGGTGTTGCCTCGCTCGCTTCGCTCATTGTCCGCCGTCGCCGCCGCTTCAGCCAGTCAAAAAATGGCCAGTTTTGGCCTGTTTTTGGGCTGTTTTGGCCAGTTTTTGGCAGTTCTTTTGTGTCGCGGCGAACGACGCGGAGCGGAGCAAAACGTCAGCCATCTCAGCACCCTGAACCCGGGTGGCACAGGGCTGGATGGGGCGTTCAGATAGCAGGGACGGTGTTGCTTTTTCGCCATTGTGTCCGCCGCCGCCGCCATTGCAGCCAGCCAAAATGGCCAGTTTTGGCCTGTTTTTGGGCTGTTTTGGCCAGTTTTTGGCAGTTCTTTGTGTGTCGCGGCGAACGACGTGAGCGGAGCAAAAACGTCAGCCATCAGCACCCTGAACCCCGGTGGCACAGGGCTGGATGGGGCGTTCAGATAGCAGGGACGGTGTTGCCTCTCTCGTCATTCGCTGTCCGCCGCCGCCGCCTGCCAGCCAAAATGGCCAGTTTTGGCCCGTTTTTGGGCTGTTTTGGCCAGTTTTTGGGCAGTTCTTTGTGTGCCGCGGGCGAACGACGTGAGCGGAGCAAAACGTCAGCCATCTCAGCACCCTGAACCCCGGTGGCACAGGGCTGGATGGGGCGTTCAGATAGCAGGGACGGTGTTGCCTCTCGCCGCTCATTGTCCGCCGCCGCCGCCGCCGCTTCAGCCAAAATGGCCAGTTTTGGCCTGTTTTTGGGCTGTTTGGGCTGTTTTGGCCAGTTTTTGGCAGTTTTTGCGTCGCGGGCGAACGACGCGGAGCGGAGCAAAACGTCAGCCATCTCAGCACCCTGGAACCCCGGTGGCACAGGGCTGGATGGGGCGTTCAGATAGCAGGGACGGTGTGTTGCCTCTCGCCGCGCTTGTTGTCCCCGCCGCCGCCGCTCGCAGCCAGCCAAAATGGCCAGTTTTGGCCCGTTTTGGGCTGTTTTGGCCAGTTTTTTGGCAGTTCTTTGCGCGTCGCGGGGCGAACGACGTGAGCGGAGCAAAACGTCAGCCATCTCAGCACCCTGAACCCCCCGGTGGCACAGGGCTGGATGGGGCATTCAGATAGCAGGGGTGTTGCCTCTCGCTTTTTCGCTGCATTGTCCGCCGCCGCGCCGTTCAGCCAGCCAAAATGGCCAGTTTTGGCCCGTTTTTGGGTTGTTTTGGCCAGTTTTTTGGTTGTTCTTTGTGTGTCATGGGCGAACGACGTGGATGGAGCAAAACGCCAGCCAAAATGGCCAGTTTTGGTCTGTTTTTGCCCTGTTTATGGGCCCTTTTTCCTTCGATTGAAATCTTCTTCTTCCTTGTGTGGCCAACAGTGCGTTGTTCTGTACTTCTTCGCACGGCGGTGTCTTGTCGCCGATTGTCTTATTTGATCGGCCACTTGAGTTTTTGTTGCTCGTGGTTGGCGATGGGCTGTCCGATGGGATGACTGTGTCGGCATGTGAGCGGTGATGGATTTGTATGTCGCTGTGGGCTCCCCTGCTTTTGTGCAGTTGACCACCGACGCTGTAAGTCCCTTCAATGGTACTCTGTTCGAACGGAGATGTGTGTGTTGCCTGTACAATCTACCTAGTTCCTTTGGAAATAGACATTGTTTACCTCGCTTATCCACTTCTCATGTCCTATAATGAATGAGGAGTGTCGATGTCCCGGCACCTTGTGTGTCCTCGAACGATGTCATGTCTCAGACCTCTCGCCTCGAAAGTGGCTCCAGTGTTCACGGAGTGCTCTTGGATGCAGTGGATAAGAATGTACCATGGGTCTTTGGACTCTTGGCACATGATCGGTTGGTTTTTTTTGGTCGCCCTTCGACGGATGACAGCTTTCCCATCATTGCCCCCCCTTTCCCTTGTGGTAATGGGTCGGCATGTTGGGGCTTGGCGCAGAGAGGACGTGCTACCTGGTTGATCCTGCCAGTAGTCATATGTTTGTCTCAAAGATTAAGCCATGCATGTGTAAGTATGAACTATTTCAGACTGTGAAACCGCGAATGGCTCATTAAATCAGTTATAGTTTGTTTGATGGTACGCGCTACCGGATAACCGTAGTAATTTAGAGCTAATACGCAACAAACCCCACTTCCGAAGGGATGCATTTATTAGATAAAAGGCTGACGGGCTTTGCTCGCCGTTCGATGATTCATGATAACTGACGGATCGCACGGCCCCCTCGTGCCGGCGACGCATCATTCAAATTTCTGCCCTATCAACTTTCGATGGTAGGATAGGGGGGCCTACCATGGTGGTGACGGGTGACGGAGAATTAGGGTTCGATTCCGAGAGGGAGCCCGAGAAACGGCTACCACATCCAAGGAAGGCAGCAGCAGCAAGAAATTACCCAATCCCCACACGGGAGGTAGTGACAATAAATAACAATACCGGCTCTTCGAGTCTGGTAATTGGAATGAGTACAACCTAAATCCCTTTAACGAGGATCCATTGAGGGCAAGTCCGGTGCCGCAGCCGCGGTAATTCCAGCTCCAATAGCGATATTTAAGTTGTTGCAGTTAAAAAAGCTCAGAAGTTGACTTTGGGACGGTCGGTCGGGGTCCGCCATCGGGTGTGCACCGGTCGCCCCATCCCTTCTGTCGGCGGCGCGTCTGGCCTTTAACTGGTCGGGTCGGCCTCCCCGCGCTGTTGTTTTTGAAGAAATTAGAGTGTTTCAAAGCAAGCCCACGCCTGGATACATTAGCATGGGATAACATCACAGGATTTCGGTCCTATTGTGTTGGCCTTCGGATCGGAGTAATGATTAAGAGGGACAGTCGGGGCATTCAGATTTCATAGTCGAGGTGAAATTTTGGATTTATGAAAGACGAACCATCGCGAAAAGCATTTGCCAAGGATGTTTTCATTAATCAAGAACGAAAAGTTGGGGGCTCAAGACGATCGATACCGCCCTAGTCTCAACCATAAACGATGCCCACTGTGGATCGGCGGATGTTGTTTTAGGACTCCGCCGCACCTTTATGAGAAATCAAAGTCTTTGGGTTCCGGGGAGTATGGTCGCAAGGCTGAAACTTAAAGGAATTGACGGAAGGGCACCACCAGAGGGAGCCCGCGGCTTAATTTGACTCAACACGGGAAACTTACCAGGTCCAGACATAGCAAGGATTGACAGACCGAGAGCTCTTTTCTTTGATTCTATGGGTGGTGGTGCATGGCCGTTTTTAGTTGGTGGAGCGATTTGTCCGGTTAATTCCGATAACTAACGAGACCTCACCGCTAACTAGCTACGCGGAGGCATCCTCCGCCGCCAGCTTCTTAGAGGGACTATGGCCGCTTAGGCCACGGAAGTTTGAGGCAATAACAGGTCTGTGATGCCCTTAGATGTGGGTCACGACGCGCTACAATCGATGTATTCAACGAAGTCTATAGCCTTGGCCGACAGTGCCCGGTAATTTTGAAAATTTCATCGTGATGGGGATAGATCATTGCAATTGTTGGTCTTCAACGAGGAATTCCTAGTAAGCGCTGAAGTCATCAGCTCGCTGACTACGCCCCTGCCCTTTGTACACACCGCCCGCCGCTTCCTACCGATTGAATGGTCCGTGAAGTGTTCGATCGAGGCGACGGGGGGCGGTTCGCCGCCCGTGACGCCGCGAGAAGTCCACTGAACCTTATCATTTAGAGGAAGGAGAAGTCAGAACAAGGTTTCGAGGTGAACCCGCGGAAGGATCATTGTCGAGACCCACCGACGAGGACGACCGCGGAATGCGCCAACGATTGTTTCGCCGGGCTCGTCCCCGACAACACCCCTCGACAGTCGGCCCCGCCTTCGGCGGGACGACCGAGGGGATGAAACAACCCCCGCCGATAGCGCCAAGGAACACGAACATCGAAGTCGGAGGGCCTCGCTGCATGCAGTAGGCTACAATTCCCGACGGTGACCCCATTGGACGATTCTCGGCAACGGA
>UBIG03000101.1:32500-48535 GCA_900464855.2 Musa schizocarpa
TGTGTCGCGGGCGAACGACGTGAGCGGAGTTAAAACGTCAGCCATCTCAGCACCCTGAACCCCCGGTGGCACAGGGCTGGATGGGGCGTTCAGATAGCAGGGACGGTGTTGCCTCTCGCTTCGCTGTCCGCCGCCGCCGCCGTCGCCTTCAGCCAAAATGGCCAGTTTTGGCCCTGTTTTTGGGCTGTTTTGGCCAGTTTTTGGCAGTTCTTGCGTCGGGGCGAACGACGTGAGCGGAGCAAAACGCCAGCCATCTCAGCACCCTGAACCCCGGGTGGCACAGGGCTGGATGGGGCGTTCAGATAGCAGGGGTGTTGCCTCTCGCTCGCCGTTGTCTGTCCGCCGCCGCCGCTTCGGCTTCAGCCAAAATGGCCAGTTTTGGCCTGTTTTTGGGTTGTTTTGGCCAGTTTTTTGGCAGTTCTTTGCGCGTCGCCGGGCGAACGACGTGAGCGAGCAAAACGTCAGCCATCTCAGCACCCTGAACCCCGGTGGCACAGGGCTGGATGGGGCGTTCAGATAGCAGGGACGGTGTTGCCTCTCGCGTCATTGTCCTGTCCCGGCCGCCCATTGGCTTCAGCCAAAATGGCCAGTTTTGGCCTGTTTTTGGGCTGTTTTGGCCAGTTTTTTGGCAGTTCTTTGTGCCGCTGGCGAACGACGTGAGCGGAGCAAAAACGCCAGCCATCTCAGCACCCTGAACCCCCGGTGGCACAGGGCTGGATGGGGCGTTCAGATAGCAGGGACGGTGTTGCCCTCGTCGTCATTGTCCCCCGCCGCCGCCGCCGCTTCAGCTCAGCCAAAATGGCCAGTTTTGGCCTGTTTTGGGCTGTTTTGGCCAGTTTTTGGCAGTTCTTGTGTCGCGGCGAACGACGCGAGCGGAGCAAAAAACGCCAGCCATCTCAGCACCCTGAACCCCCGGGTGGCACAGGGCTGATGGGGCGTTCAGATAGCAGGGACGGTGTTGCCTCTCGCCGCTTGTTGTCCGCCGCCGCCGCCGCCGCTCAGCCAAAATGGCCAGTTTTGGCCTGTTTTTGGGCTGTTTTGGCCAGTTTTTTGGCAGTTCTTGTGTCAAGGGCGACGAACGACGTGAGCGGAGCAAAACGTCAGCCATCTCAGCACCCTGAAACCCCGGTGGCACAGGGCTGGATGGGGCGTTCAGATAGCAGGGACGGTGTTGCCTCTCGCCCGTTGTCCGTCCGCCGCCGCCGCTTTCAGCCAAAATGGCCAGTTTTGGGCCTGTTTTTGGGCTGTTTTGGCCAGTTTTTGGCAGTTCTTATGTGTCGGGCGAACGACGTGATGGAGCAAAACGTCAGCCATCTCAGCACCCTGAAACCCCGGTGGCACAGGGCTGGATGGGGCGTTCAGATAGCAGGGACGGTGTTGCCTCGCCGCCGCTCGCTGTCCGCCGCCGCCGCCGCCTGGCTTCAGCCAAAATGGCCAGTTTTGGCCTGTTTTTTTTGGGCTGTTTTGGCCAGTTTTTGGCAGTTCTTGCGTCGCGGGCGAACGACGTGATGGAGCAAAACGTCAGCCATCTCAGCACCCTGGAACCCCGGTGGCACAGGGCTGGATGGGGCGTTCAGATAGCAGGACGGTGTTGCCTCTCGCCGCTTCCGTTGTCCGCCGCCGCTTCGGCTTCGCTTCAGCCAAAATGGCCAGTTTTGGCCTGTTTTTGGGCTGTTTTGGCCAGTTTTTGGCAGTTCTTTGTGTCGCTGGCGAACGACGTGAGTGGAGCAAAACGTCAGCCATCTCAGCACCCTGGAACCCCCGGTGGCACAGGGCTGGATGGGGCGTTCAGATAGCAGGGACGGGTGTTCTCGCTTCCGCTGTCCGCCAGCGGAGTCCGGCCGCCGCCACCGCGTCGCATTCAGCCAAAAATGGCCAGTTTTGGCCTGTTTTGGGTTGTTTTGGCCAGTTTTTGGGCAGTTCTTGTGTGCACGGCTAACGACGTGAGATGGAGCAAAACGTCAGCCATCTCAGCACCCTGGAACCCCCCGGTGGCACAGGGCTGGATGGGGCGTTCAGATAGCAGGGACGGTGTTGCCCTTCGCCATTGTCCGTCCGCCGCCGCCGCTTGCCGCTTCAGCCAAAATGGCCAGTTTTGGCCCGTTTTTGGGCTGTTTTGGCCAGTTTTTGGGCAGTTCTTGTGTGTCGCGGCGAACGACGTGAGCGGAGCAAAACGCCAGCCATCTCAGCACCCTGAACCCCGGGTGGCACAGGGCTGGATGGGGCGTTCAGATAGCAGGGACGGTGTTGCCTCGCCGCCGCCGTTGTCCGCCGCCGCCGTCGGGCCAGCCAAAATGGCCAGTTTTGGTTTTTTTTTGGGCTGTTTTGGCCAGTTTTGGGCAGTTCTTATGCGTCGCTGGGCGAACGACGTGAGCGGAGCAAAACGTCAGCCATCTCAGCACCCTGAAACCCCCGGTGGCACAGGGCTGGATGGGGCGTTCAGATAGCAGGGACGGTGTTGCCCTCGCTTACGCCGTTGTCCGCCGCCGCCGCCGCTGGTTCAGCCAAAAATGGCCAGTTTTGGCCCGTTTTGGGCTGTTTTGGCCAGTTTTTACTTGAGAGGTGTAGATAAGTGGGAGCCAGTTCACGGGCGGAAGTGAAATACCACTACTTTTAACGCTATTTTACTTCTTCCGTGAGTCGGAGGCGGGGCCGCCCCCTCCTTTGGGACCCAAGGGTCCGCTTAGCGGCCGATCCGGGGGTGGAAGACATTGTCAGGTGGGGAGTTTGGCTGGGGCGGCACATCTGTTAAAAGATAACGCAGGTATCCTAAGATGAGCTCAACGAGAACAGAAATCTCGCGGTGGAAAAAAGGGTAAAAGCTCGCTTGATTCTGATTTCCAAATAATAACGAACCGTGAAAGCGGGCCTATCGATCCTTTAGACCTTCGGAATTTGAAGCTAGAGGTGTCAGAAAAGTTACCACAGGGATAACTGGCTTGTGGCAGCCAAGCCGCTCATAGCGACGTTGTTTTTTTTGATCCTTCGATGTCGGTTTCTTCCTATCATTGTGAAGCAGAATTCACCAAGTGTTGATTGTTCACCCACCAATAGGGAACGTGAGCTGGGTTTAGACCGCCGTGAGACAGGTTAGTTTTACCCTCGATGATGATCGCGGTTCGCATAGTAATTCAACCTAGTACGAGAGGAACCGCTGATTCACACAATTGGTCATCGCGCTTGGTTGAAAAGCCAGTGGCGCTGGTTACCGCGGTGTCGGATTATGACTGAAGGCCTCTAAGTCAGAATCCTAGCTAGCAACCGGGCGCCGCCATTGTCGCCTCCCCGACCCACAGTAGGGGTCCTTTGGCCCCCATGGGCTCGCGGTGGTCGCCGTGTAGCCCTCGTGGTGGTATAGCCACGGGCGCCATCGGAAGTGAAATTCGCGACGACGACGGGTCAATCCTTTGTAGACTAATTTAAATACGCCGATGGGGCATTGTAGGTGGTAGAGTGGCCTAGCTGCCACGCATCCACTGAGATCCATCCCCGCGCCGCACGGATTCATCCCCCCCTCCTCCCCCCCCCCCACAAATTCACTGCCCTCCACGCCGACGCAGGTTGAAAGCGACAGTCGAGCCGGTCGAAATATCCGACGGGACGATTGAACTTAGGGGCTGAGCTGAGGTATCCGGCGCGCAGCAGCGCCAGCAATGCAGGAGCCACCGCGACATGGCGACCGAAAGTGCCTTTGGTTCGATGAGGCGCTAGTAATGACGGAGCGGTCACCGTAGGATTCGACGAGGCACAAGCGATGCAGGTCGATGGATGCACATGTCGCTGCCGCTGTGCAGGCACAAGCACCAACCAATGTGCCATTGGCCCATCCGCAGAATCGCACTCGATGACAATGACAATCACGGCACATCATTACCTCCGCCTTTTCAATGCCCTCGCTTTGTTTCACCTGCCTCAGAAGCAGCTCAGATCTCAGCACCCTGTTGGCTTTGGGTTCAGACAATACAATGAACCTTAGCCAGGGGACGCCGCTGCCCTTGCTGGGCCTGGCCCGCCGTCCGCCCTCGCCGCGACAGCCAAAATGGCCAGTTTTGGCCCCGCCCTTTTTTGCCAGTTTTTGGGCAGTTCTACGCGCCGCGGCGAACGACGTGAGCGGAGCAAAACATCATTGAACGTAGCACCCTGGAAACCCCGGTGGCACAGGGGCTGGATGGGTCATTCATATTGCAGGGACGGTTGCCTCCTCGCCGCCATTGTCCCGTCCGCCGCCGATCGCCGCTTCAATAAAAAAATGGCCAGTTTTCGCCCGCTTTTTGGGCAGTTTTGGCCAGTTTTTTGGCAGTTCTTGCGCGTCGCGGGCGAACAACGTGAGCGGAGCAAAACGTCAGCCATCTCAGCACCCTGGAAACCGGTGGCACAGAGCTGGATGGGGCGTTCAGATAGCAGGACGGTGCCGCCTCGCCGCCGCCGATGTCCTCAACTCGCTGCTCGCCGCCAGCCAAAAATGGCTAGTTTTGGCCCGCTTTGGGCTGTTTCGCCAGATTTTGGGCAATTTTGCGCGTCGCTGAAGAACCACGTGAGCGGAGCAAAATGTCAGCCATCTCAGCACCCTGGAACCCCGGGTGGCACAGGGCTGGATGGGGCGTTCAGATAGCAGGACGGTGCTGCTGCCGCCTCGCCGGGCTGTCCGCTGTTTCGCCTCGCTTCAGCCAAAATGGCCAGTTTTGGCCTCTTTCTGGCCAGTTTTGGCCAGTTTTTGGCAGTTCTTGCGTCGGGCGAACGACGTGAGCGGAGCAAAACCTCAGCCATCTCAGCACCTGGAACCCCGGGTGGCACAGGGCAGGATGGGGCGTTCGTATTGCAGGACGGTGTTGCCTCGCCGCTTCGCAGTTGTGTCCGCCGGTCGCTAGGGACAAAAATGGCCAGTTTTGGCCGCTTGCTTGGGCCGTTTTTGGCCAGTTTTTGTGCAGTTCTGGCGCGTCGCGGCTTAACGACATGAGCCGGAGCAAAACCTCAGCCATCTCAGCACCCCTGGAACCCCGGTGGCACAGGGCGGGATGGGGCGTTCAGACAGGGACAGTGTTGCTCCGCTCGCCGCTGTCCGCCGCCGCCACTCTTGTTCAGCCAAAATGGCCAGTTTTGGTCCGTTTTTGGGTTGTTTTGGCCAGTTTTTGGCAGTTCTTTGCGTCGCCGGGCGAACCATTATGAGCCGGAGCAAAACGTCAGCCATCTCAGCACCCTGAACCTTCCTCGGGTGGCACAGGGCGGATGGGGCGTTCAGATAGCAGGGACGGTGTTGCTCTCTCGCCGCTGTCCACCGCCGCCGCTAGACGCTTTAAAAAATGGCCAGTTTTGGCCCGCTTTTGGGCTATTTTGGCCAGTTTTGGGCAGTTCTTGGCGCGTCGAGGCGAACGATGTGAGCAGAGCAAAAACGCCAGCCATCTCAGCACCCCTGAAACCCCGGTGGCACAGGGCTAGATGGGGCGTTCAGATAGCAGGGATGGTGTTGCCTCTCGCCGCTGTCTGTCCCGCCGCCGCTGCCGTTCAGCCAAAATGGCCAGTTTTGGCCCTTTTTTGTTTTGGCCAGTTTTTGGCAGTTCTTTGCGTCGCGCTTAACGACGTGAGCGGAGCAAAACGTTAGCCATTCAGAACCCTCGAACCCCGGTGGCACAGGGGCTGGATGGGGCGTTCAGATAGCAGGGACGGTTGCCTCTCGCCGCCGCTGTCCGCCGTCGCCGCCGCTTCAGCCTAAAATGGACAGTTTCGCCCCTTTTGGGCCGTTTTTGGCCAGTTTTTTGGGCAGTTCTTGCGTCGCGGTGAACGACGGAGCGGAGCAAAACGCCAGCCATCTCAGCACCCTCGAACCCGGGTGGGCACAGGGCTGGATGGGGCGTTCGATAGCAGGACGGTGTTGCCTCGCTTCGCCGCTGTCCGCCGCCGCCGATCGCTTCAGCCAAAATGGCCAGTTTTGGCCTGTTTTGGGCCGTTTCGCCAGTTTTTGGCAGTTCTTGCGCGTCGCTGGCTTAACAACATGAGCGTGAGCAAAACGTCAGCCATCTCAGCACCCCTGGAAACCCCGGTGGCACAGGGCTGGATGGGGCGTTCAGATAGCAGGGACGGTGTTGCCCTCGCCGCCGCTGTCCACCGCCGCCGCCGCTTTCAGCCAAAATGGCCAGTTTTGGCCCGTTTTGGGCTGTTTTGGCCAGTTTTTGGCAGTTCTTTGCGTCGCCGGCGAATAACGACGCGGAGCGGAGCAAAACGCCAGCCATCTCAGCACCCTGAACCCCCCGGTGTCACAGGGCTGGATGGGCGTTCAGATCGCCGGGATGGTGTTGCTCTCCTTCGCCGTTGTCCGCCGCTGCCATCAAGACGCCAGCCAAAATGGCCAGTTTTGGCCAGTTTTGGGCAGTTCTTGCGTCGCTGGCGAAACGACGTGAGCGGAGCAAAACGTCAGCCATTCAGCACCCTCGAACCCCCCTGGTGGCACAGGGCCGGATGGGGAGTTCAGACAGCAGGGACTTGTGTTGCCTCTCGCCCGCTGTTCGCCGCCGCCGCCGCCGCTCAGCCTAAAATGGCCAATTTTGGCCCGCTTTTGGGCCGTTTTGGCCAGTATTTGGGAAGTTCTGCGCGTCGCGGGCTTAACGACGCCAGCATAGCAAAACGCCAGCCATCTCAGCACCCTAGAACCCCCGGAGGCACAGGGCTGGATGGGGCGTTCGTGATAGCAGGGACGGTGTTGCCTCTCGCTTCGCTTCGCTGTCCTCCGCCGCCGCTGCTCGTTCAGCCAAAAATGGCTAGTTTTGGTCCGTTTTTGGGCTGTTTTGGCCAGTTTTTGGCAGTTCTTGCGTCGCTGGCGAACGACGTGAGCGGGAGCAAAACGCCAGCCATCTCAGCACCCTGGAACCCCGGGTGGCACAGGGCTGCATGGGGCATTCGTGATAGCAGGATGGTGTTGCTCTCGCTTCGCTCGCTGTCCGCCGCCGCCGCCGCCTTCGCTCAGCCAAAATGGCCATATTTGGCCCGCTTTCGTCCAGTTTTGGCAAGTTTTGGGCAGTTCTTGCGTCGCTGCTTAACGACGTGAGCGGAGCAAAACCCCATCCAGATAGCAAGGACGGTGTGTGCTGATAGCAGGCCGCTTATCCGCCGCTGTTCGATCAGCAAAAAATGGCCAGTTTTGGCCCGTTTTTGGCCAGTTTTGGCCAGTTTTTGGGCAGTTCTTGCGCGGCCGCTGGGGCTTAACGACGTGATGGAGCAAAACGTCAGCCTTCTCAGCACTCTGAACCCGGTGGGACAGGGCTGATGGGGCGTTCGCTTTGCAGGGACGGTGTTGCCTCTCGCCGCCGCCGCTGTCCGCCGCCGCCGCTGGTCGCTAGGACAAAATGGCCAGTTTTGGCCCATTTTGGGCCATTTTGGCCAGTTTTTGCAAAAGTTTGCGCGTCGTGGCGAACGACATGAGTGGAGCAAAACGTCAGCCATCTCAGCAACCTGAACTCGGTGGCACAGGACTGGATGGGGCGTTCAGATAGCAGGGACGGTGTTGCCTCGCCGCCGTTGTCCGGCCGCCGTCGCCGCCGCTTCAGCCTAAAATGGCCAGTTTTGGCTCGCTTTTTGGGCCGTTTTGGCCAGTTTTTTGGCAGTTCTGCGTCCGCGGTGAACGACGTGAGCGGAGCAAAACATCAGCCATCTCAGCACCCTCGAACTCCGGTGGCACAGGGCTGGATGGGGCGTTCAGATAGCAGGGACGGTGTTGCCTCTCGCCGCCGTTGTCCGCCGTCGCCGCCGCCAGGCCAAAATGGCCAGTTTTGGCCCGTTTTGGGCTGTTTTGGCCAGTTTTTGGCAGTTCTTTTGCTGGTCGCGCTTAACGACGTGGAGCGGAGCAAAACGCCATCCATCTCAGCACCCTGGAACCCCGGTGGCACAGGGCTGATGGGGCGTTCAGATAGCAGGGACGGTGCTGCTCGCTCGCTCGCTGTTGTCCGCCGCCCGCCGCTGCCAGCCAGCCAAAAATGGCCAGTTTTGGCCAGTTTTGGCAGTTTTGGCAGTTCGGTGGGCGAACGACGTGAGCGGAGCAAAACGTCAGCCATTCAGCACCCTGAACCCCGGTGGGACAGGGCTGGATGGGGCGTTCGATAGCAGGGACGGTGTTGCCTTCGCCGCCGCCGCTGTCCGCCGCCGCCGCTGGTTCGCTAGGGGACAAAATGGCCAGTTTTGGCCCATTTCTGGGCCGTTTTGGCCAGTTTTGTGCAGTTCTTGTGTGCCGTGGCTTAACGACATGAGCGGAGCAAAACGCCAGCCATCTCAGCGCCCTGAAACCCCCGGTGGCACAGGGCTGGATTGGGGCATTCAGATAGCAGGGACGGTGTTGCCTCGCTCGCCGCTGTCCGTCCGCCGCTGCCGCCAGCCAAAATGGCCAATTTTGGCCCGCTTTTTGGGCCGTTTTGACAAGTTTTGGGCAGTTCTTGCGCGTCGCTGGCGAACGACATGAGCTGAGCAAAACGTCAGCCATCTCAGAACCCTGGAACTCGGGTGGCACAGGGCTGGATGGGGCGTTCAGATAGTAGGGACGGTTGCTGCCTTCGCCGCTGTCCACCACCGCCGCCGCCGCTTCAGCCAAAAATAGCCAGTTTTGGACCGCTTTTGGGCTGTTTTGGCCAGTTTTTGGCAGTTCTTGCGCGCCGCGGCGAACGCCGCGGAGATGGAGCAAAACGCCAGCCATCTCAGCACCCCGAACCCCCGGAGGCACAGGGCTGGATGGGGCGTTCAGATAGCAGGGATGGTGCTGCCTCTGCTTCTTCGCTGTCCGCCGCCGCCGCTCGCCAACCAAAATGGCCAGTTTTGGCCCGTTTTTTGGCCAGTTTTGGCCAGTTTTGGGCAGTTCTGGCGCGTCGCGGGTGAACGACTTGAGTGGAGCAAAAACGCCAACCATCTCAGCACCCTCGAACCCCGGTGGCACAGGGCTGGATGGGTCGATCGAGATAGCAGGACGTGTTGCCTCGTTTCTCGCCGCTCGCTGTCCGCCGCTCGTCGCCGCCGCCGATCAGCCTAAAATGGCCAGTTTTGGCCCGCTTTTTGGGCCGTTTTGGCCAGTTTTTGGCAGTTCTTGGCGCGTCGCTGGCTTAACGACGTGAGCGGAGCAAAACGTCAGCCATCTCAGCACCCTCGAACCCCCCGGGTGGCACAGGGCTGGATGGGGCATTCGTATAGCAGGGACAGTGCTGCCTCTCGCTTCGCTCGCTGTCCGCTGCTCGCCGCTCGCTCGCTCAGCCGAAAATGTCCAGTTTTGACCCGTTTTTGGGCTGTTTTTGCCAGTTTTTGGGCAGTTCTTGTGTGCCGCGACGAACGACGTGAGCGGATCAAAACGTCAGCCATCTCAGCACCCTGGAACCCCCCGGGTGGCACAGGGCTGGATGGGGCGTTCAGATAGCAGGGATGGTGTTGCCTCGCTTCGCCGCTGTCCGCCGCCGCCGCCGCCGCTTCAACCAAAATGGCCAGTTTTGGCCGTTTTGGCCAGTTTTGGCCAGATTTTGGGCAGTTCTTTATGCGGGCGCTGGGCGAACAACGAAGCGGAGCAAAACGCCAGCCATCTCAGCACTCTGGAACCCCCGGTGGTTCAGGGCTGGATGGGGCGTTCAGACTGCAGGGACGTTGTTGCCTCTCGATCTTCGCCGCTGTCTGCCGCCGCCGCCGGTCGCTAGGACAAAATGGCCAGTTTTGGCCTGCTTTTGGGCCGTTTTGGCCAGTTTTTGTGCAGTTCTTTGCGCGTCGCGGGCGAACGACATGAGCGGAGCAAAACGTCAGCTATCTCAGCACCCCTGAAACCCCGGTGGCACAGGGCTGGATGGGGAGTTCAGATAGCAGGACGGTGCTGCCTCGCTTTTTTCGTTGTCCCCGCCGCCCGTTCGTTTCGCCGGCCAGCCAAAATGGCCAGTTTTGGCCCGCTTTTTGGGCTGTTTTGACCAGTTTTGGCAGTTTTTTGCGTCGCGGGCGAATCCGACATGAGCGGAGCAAAACGCCAGCCATCTCAGCACCTTTGAACCCCGGGTGGCACAGGGCTGGATGGGGCGTTCAGATAGCAGGGACGGTGTTGCTCTCGCCGTTGTCCACCGCCGCCGCCGCCTTCAGCCAAAATGGCCAGTTTTGGCCTGCTTTTGGGCTGTTTTGGCCAGTTTTTTGGCAGTTCTTGCGCGTCGCTTGAACGACGTGAGCGGAGCAAAACGTCAGCCATCTCAGCACCCTGTAACCCCGGGTGGCACAGGACTGGATGGGGCGTTCAGATAGCTGGGACGGTGTTGCCTTCCTCGCTTTCGCTGTCCACCGCCGCTGCTCGCCGCAGGCCAGCCAAAATGGCCAATTTTGGCCCATTTTTGGGCTGTTTTGGCCTCTTTTTGGCAGTTCTTGCGCGTCGCTGGGCGAACGACGTGAGCGGAGCAAAACGCCAGCCATCTCAGCACCCTGAACCCCCGGTGGCACAGGGCTGGATGGGGCGTTCAGATAGCAGGGATGGTGTTGCCGCTCGCCGCTGTCCGTCCGCCGTCGCCGCTCGTTTCAGCAAAAAAATGGCCAGTTTTGGCCTGTTTTTTGGCCAGTTTTGGCCAGTTTTTTGGCAGTTCTGCGCGTCGCTGACGAACGACGTGAGCGGAGGAAAACGCCAGCCATCTCAGCACCCTCGAACCCCGGGTGGCACAGGGCTGGATGGGGCGTTCAGATAGCAGGTACGGTGTTGCCTTCTCGCCGCCGTTGCCAGCCAAAATGGCCAGTTCCGCCCGCTTTTGGCCAGTTTTGGCCAGTTTTTGGGCAGTTCTTACATGCCGCGGGCGAACGACGCGGAGCGGAGCAAAACGCCAGCCATCTCAGCACCCTCGAACCCGGTGGCACAGGGCTGGATGGGGCGTTCAGATAGCAGGACGGTGTTGCCTTCCGTCGCCGCTGTCCGCCGCCGCCGCCGCCGCCGCCGCTTCAGCCTAAAATGGCCAGTTTTGGCCCGTTTTTTGGGCAGTTTTGGCCAGTTTTGGGAAGTTCTGCGCGTCGCGACGAACGACGTGAGCGAGCAAAACGCCAGCCATTCAACACCCCTCGAACCCCGGTGGCACAGGGCTGGATGGGGCGTTCAGATAGCAGGGACGGTGTTGTCTCTCGCCGCTGTAAACCGCCGTCCGCCGCCTAGTTTCGCTTAACCCAAAATGGCCTGTCTTGGCCCGTTTTTGGCTGTTTTGGCCAGTTTTTGGCAGTTCTTGCGTCGCGGTGAACGACGTGAGCGGAGCAAAACGCCAACCATCTCAGCACCCTGGAACCCCCGGTGGCATAGGGCTGGATGGGGCGTTCAGATAGCAGGGACGGTGCTGCCTCTCGCCGTCATTTGTCCGGCCGCCCCGCCATTGCCAAAAAAAAGCCAAAATGGCCAGTTTTGGCCAGTTTTTTTGAGCAGTTTTTGCGCGTCGCCGCGAAACGACGTGAGCGGAGCAAAACGTCAGCCATCTCAGCACCCTGAACCCCCGGTGGCACAGGGCTGGATGGGGCGTTCAGATTGCAGGGACGGTGTTGCCGCCGGCTTCGTCATTGTCCGCCGCCGCCGGTCGCTAGGGACAAAATGGCCAGTTTTGTTTGTTTTTGGGCCGTTTTGGCCAGTTTTTGTGCAGTTCTTGCGTCGCGGGCTTAACGACATGAGCGGACCAAAACGCCAGCCATCTCAGCACCCTGAAACCCCCGGTGGCACAGGGCTGGATGGGGCGTTCAGATAGCAGGACGGTGTTGCCTCTCGCTTGGCCGTTGTCCACCGCCGCCGCCAGCCAGCCAAAATGGCCAGTTTTGGCCCGCTTTTTGTGCTGTTTTGGCCAGTTTTTGGTAGTTCTTGCGCGTCGGGCGAACGACGCGGAGCTGAGCAAAACGTCAGCCATCTCAGCACCCTGGAACCCCGGTGGCACAGGGCTGGATGGGGCGTTTGTATAACATGGACGGTGTTGCCTCCGCCATTGTTGTCCACCGCCGCCGCCGCCGCTTTCAGCCAAAAATGGCCAATTTTGGCCCGCTTTTTGGGCTGTTTTGGCTCTTTTTGGCAGTTCTTATGCGGCCGCTTAACGACGTGAACGGAGCAAAACGTCAGCCATCTCAGCACCCTGGAAACTCCGGTGGGCACAGGGCTGGATGGGGCGTTCAGATAGAAGGGATGGTGTTACCTTCCGCCGCCGCTGTCCGCCGCCGCCGCCCATTGCCAAAAAATGGCCAGTTTTGGCCCTTTTTGGGCTGTTTTGGCCAGTTTTTGGCAGTTCTTGTGTGTCAGCTGGGCGAACGACGCGGAGCGGAGCAAAACGCCAGCCATCTCAGCACCTCGAACTCCCGGTGGCACAGGGCTGGATGGGGCGTTTGTATAGCAGGACGGGTGTTGCCTCTCGCTCGCCTTGTCCCGCCGCCGCCGCTTCAGCCTAAAATGGCCAGTTTCGCCCGCTTTTGGCCAGTTTTGGCCAATTTTGGGCAGTTCTTGCATGCCGCAGCTTAACGACGTGAGCGGAGCAAAACATCAGCCATTCAGCACCCTCGAACCTCCGGTGGCACAGGGCTGGATGGGGCGTTCAGATAGCAGGGACAGTGTTGCCTCGCTTTGCTGTCCGTCCGGCCGCCGCCGCCGGCTTCAGCCCAAATGGCCAGTTTTGGCCCATTTTTGGGCAGTTTTGGCCAGTTTTTGGGAAGTTCTCGCGTCGCGACGAACGACGAAGCGGAGCAAAACGTCAGCCATCTCAACACCCTCGAACCCGGTGGCATAGGGCTGGATGGGGCGTTCAGATAGCAGGACGGTGTTTCTCTCGCTTCTGTCCTGTCCGCCGCCGCCGTCGCCAGCCTAAAATGGCCAGTTTTGGCCCGCTTTTTGGGCTGTTTTGGCCAGTTTTTTGGGCAGTTCTTTGCGTACGCTGTGAACGACGTGAGCGGAGCAAAACGTCAACCATCTCAGCACCCTGGAACCCCTGGGTGGCATAGGGCTGGATGGGGCGTTCAGATAGCAGGGACGGTGTTGCCTTCTCGCCGCTGTCCGTCGCTTTCGCCGCATCAGCCAAAATGGCTAGTTTTGGCCCGCTTTTTGGGCCGCTTTTGGCCAGTTTTGGGCAGTTCTTGCGCGTACACGGCGAATCCACATGAGCGAGCAAAAACGCCAGCCATCTCAGCACCTTTGAACCCCTCGGTTGTCACGAACGGTCGCCGCAAGACCAAGAACAACTCTGTTCAACGAACCGCTCGTCGCCAGACCTGCATGTACAGCTGCTTGACAGCATGTTTTCTTAGTTTTGGGTCATTTTGTTTGTAAATATGTAAGTTCGAACAAGCTGCAGCATTGCAAAGCGACCGCCACCGAACCGAAAGCAAAACAGCCCCAAAACAGCCCGAATCAGTTTCGCTGCGCGTCGCCGGGAGGTGAGCGGAGAACTGCCTCCGCCACAAAACGCCAGCCAGCTCAGAACCCAGGAACCTCCCCGGTGGCACATGGCTGGATGGGGCTTCGGTTATATACCGGCGTTGAACACTCTTTTCGCAAGTTCAAGACGGACCTTTACGGAACTTGGTTTTTTGCCCGGACCAGGTGAGCGGGTTGTTTGTGGGTTTGCAGCTGTTCGTTCATCCTTGAAAGCCTTGTTTTTCTCCCTCCCTTCTTTTTCTTGTGCACACAGGGTGTTCATCGAATTGCTTGTAAAGCTTCCCTTTTTGAGACTTCGACTTGTCCGCTGCTCGCTCTTTTTCGAACTAACTTCTTTTTCTTTACAGGTCCTTGGGGACCCGCGAGAGGTTACAAAGTGGGCTGATCCTTGCGGAGCAAGATCGAAGGTCGGCGCGACTTAGGCAACGCAAGTTGTTCGCGCTTTTTGCCACAAGGGTGACCCGTGACTTAGGCAACGAAGTTAAGTTCAAGGCTTTGGTCGTTAGGGTGCCTCACGCCTTTAGGCAATTCCAGCTAAGGTCGTGACAGGGTGGCACAGGGATGGATGGGGCATTCAGATAGCAGGGATGGTGTTGCCTCCGCCGCTGTTGTCCGCCGCCGCCGCCGCCAGCCAAAAAATGGCCAGTTTTGGCCAGTTTTTTGGCAGTTCTTTGCGCCTCGCTTAACGACGCGAGCTTAAGCAAAAACGCCAGCCATCTCAGCACCCTCGAACCCCCGGTGGCACAGGGCTGGATGGGGCGTTCAGATAGCAGGGACGGTGTTGCCTCCCCGCTCGCTGTCCTCCGCCGCTGCTTGTCCTCCGCCGCTGTTCGCTGCTCAGCCAAAAATGGCTAGTTTTGGCCCGTTTCTGGGCTATTTCGCCAGTTTTTTGGCAGTTCTTTGCATGCCGCTGGGCGAACGACGTGAGATGAGCAAAACGTCAGCCATCTCAGCACCCTGAACCCCCGGTGGCATAGGGCTGGATGGGGCGTTCAGATAGCAGGATGGTGCTGCCTATCGCCGCGCCTGTCCGCCGCCGCCGCCGCCGCTTCAGCCAAAATGGCCAGTTTTGGCTCGCTTTTTGGCCAGTTTTGGCAGTTCTTGAGTGCCGGCGAACGACGTGAGCGGAGCAAAACGCCAGCCATCTCAGCACTTTGACCTTCCGGTGGCACAGGGCTGGATGGGGCGATCGATAGCAGGGACGGTGTTGTTGCCTCTCGCCACATTGTCCGCCGCCGCCGCCGCCGTCAGCCAAAAAAAATGGCCAGTTTTGGCCAGTTTTTGGCAGTTATTGCGCGTCATGGGCGAACGACGTGAGCGGAGCAAAAACGCCAGCCATTCAGCACCCTGAACCCCCGGATGGCACAGGGCTGGATGGGGCGTTCGATAGCAGGACGGTGTTGCCTCTCGCCGCCATTGCTGTCCGCCGCCGCTCGTTTCGCCAGCCAAAATGGTCAGTTTGGCCTGTTTTTGGGCTGTTTTGGCCAGTTTTTGGGCAGTTCTTTGCGGCTGCGGCGAACGACATGATGAAAAAAAACGCCAGCCAATAATGGCCAGTTTTGGTCTGTTTTTGTCCTATTTATGGGCTGTTTTTCCTTCGATTGAAATCTTCTTCTTCCTTGTGTGGACAACAATGCGTATTTCTGTACTTCTTCGCACGGCGGTGTCTTGTCATCGATTGCCTTTTGTTTGATCGGCCACTTGAGTCTTTGTTGCTCGTGGTTGGCGATGGGCTGTCCGATGGGATGACTGTGTCGGCATGTGAGCCGCTGATGGATTTGTATGTCGCTGTGGGCTCCCCTGTTTTGTGCAGTCGACCACCGACGCTGCAAAGTCTCTTCAATGGTACTCTGTTCGAACGGAGATGTGTGTGTTGCCTGTACAATCTACCTAGTTCCTTTGGAAATAGACATTGTTTACCTCGCTTATCCACTTCTCATGTCCTATAATGAATGAGGAGGTCGATGTCCTGCACCTTGTGTGTCCTCGAACGATGTCATGTCTCAGACCTCTCGCGTCTCGAAAGTGGCTCCAGTGTTCACGGAGTGCTCTTTGGATGCAGTGGATAAGAATGTACCATGGGTCTTTGGACTCTTGGCACATGATCGGTTGGTTTTCTTTGGTCGCTTCTTCGACGGATGACAGCCTTCCCATCATTGCCCCCCCTTTCCTTTGTGGTAATGGGTCGGCATGTTGGGCTTGGCGTCGAGAGGACGCTACCTGGTTGATCCTGCCAGTAGTCATATGTTTGTCTCAAAGATTAAGCCATGCATGTGTAAGTATGAACTATTTCAGACTGTGAAACCGCGAATGGCTCATTAAATCAGTTATAGTTTGTTTGATAGTACGTGCTACTCGGATAACCGTAGTAATTTAGAGCTAATACGCAACAAACCCCACTTCCGGAAGGGATGCATTTATTAGATAAAAGGCTGACGGGCTTTGCCCGCCGCTCCTATGATTCATGATAACTCGACGGATCACACGGCCCTCGTGTCGGGCGACGATCATTCAAATTTCTGCCCTATCAACTTTTTCGATGGTAGGATAGGGGCCTACCATGGTGGTGAAGGGTGACGGAGAATTAGGGTTCGATTCCGGAGAGGGAGCTCGAGAAACGGCTACCACATCCAAGGAAGGCAGCAGCGCGCAAATTACCCATTCCCCCGACACGG
>UBIG03000102.1:0-48253 GCA_900464855.2 Musa schizocarpa
TAGTCTCACGGTGTAGAGGCTGGCTTCTCTTTTTTGATAGTGCTCTCTGCCTCCCTCAACATATTGAGGAGCTCTAGGAGAGTCACCTCAAGCTTGTTCATATTAAAATTCATTATGAACTATGAAAAGGAATCTGGTAGAGACTGAAGCACAATGTATATACACAAGTTATCCTCTAGGACCATTCTTAGACCTGTGAGTTTCTCTATCCACTCAATTATCTTTAAGATATGGTTCTGAATCGGTGTCCCCTTAGTCATCCTAGTACATAAGAGGCTCTTGGATATCTCATATCGTTGAGTCCATCCCTGTTCCTCAAATAATTTATGAATATGTAGGAAAATTGATCTGGCATCCATCTTTTCATGTTGTCTCTATAACTCAGGAGTCATAGATCCCAACATGTAGCACTGAGCATGAGTAGAGTCATTAATGTACTTCACGTAGCGAGTGATCTCATCCTTGCTTTCCCCTTCCTGGGGTGTAGGAATCACTATATCAAGGACGTATATAATTTTCTCCACCATGAGAACAATTCTCAAGTTGCGGAGCCAATCCATATAATTTGGACCAGTGAGATGGTTAACATCAAGCATACCAAGTAAGGGATTCGAATGTGACATTTTCAAAAATAAAGATGCAGCGAAAATAAATAACATGCAAATTTTGCAAAACATAAACAATCAAGATATGGACTTCTATCTTAATATGCCCCCACTATTTTACTGGCAAGTCACGCGACACCCTCAGCACGTGAAACGGAAGTCTCCGACAAACTTCTAGTGGGGATCAGGATCCAATCAGCATCTTAGTGTAACCTCAAGGGACTCGACCAATCACACTAAGCCCAAAAGGTAGGCAACTCTTGCCGATCACAACTCCTTGTGATTCCCGTCCTATTCGGCCTCCGAATTGCCATGGTCTTGAGAGGCTCAACCAACCATGATGCTCGGTTAAGTCAACACCATCATTACAAGATGAGTCTGATTCGATGATATACCCTCGAGGGACACAACCAAATATACCATGTCCTCAAGTTACTAGTGACATCTCTATGTTGTAGGCAAGATAGCGAATCGTGATATAGGTGAGTCTTGAGCGACTCGTCCAACTCAACCTACACCGAAAATCGATCCCTACCTATAACGATGGAAGGCCACGTGGGTCAACCTAATTGTCTCATGTTTACCAACTTAATATTATCGAGCGAGGGCTTTCTATGATTTGGTCTCCTAATATGACATGTCACACATGTACATATTTAATATATATCTACATCGCATGCAAATATATATACATATCTAGTATGTGTATAAGCAATCACACCAGATGATCATGGAACACAACCTAATGTGATTAGGCCCGAGCCAATAGGACTAATCACTCACATCAAGATCTATGTGTACAACGGTGCATCTCCATGCCCTGTGATCGTCCATCTCATCTTCGTCGGTTCCATTGACATCTCGATGTATCTCCATGCATTACGATTGTCGGTCTCGTGGGTCTCGCTATCGCATCCACACTCTCGTTGCACCTCCTCATGTTATTACAACTTAATCATAGGCACGCAGGCCCGACAATAAATGAGAAATATAATGGAGACTCGCAAACCCTAGTAATAATAATCACAAGTACACATATCACACGGTCCATGATCATCCGTCCACACATCATACATCACATGTATAAATCATCATCATGTAGGACTACAAGATAATAATAAAAATAATAATCAATTAAACCTTTTAATTAATTAATATTTTTAAATTACGGATATATAGGGAATTTCTTAAATTCTGAGTTGTATATTCATAATTTGGAGAAAAGACATAACTAGAATTTCTTAAATTTTGAGGGGCAAAACTTTTTTTTGCCTAGAAAACCCTAAACCCCTTTCTCCCTTTCCCATACTACAGTCGCCACCGCCGCCACCACCTTGCCGGCGGTAGGCTGTGCAGTAGGGGGTGGGGGCCTTACCCCTGCCTACGGGCGGCACACCCGCTGGCGACGTTGCCTTGCAGGAGGGCGCCCCCACAGGCGGCCGCCCCTACAGGTGGCACTGCCCCCGCAGGTGGCACTACCCCCACTTGGGGGCGCCCTTGTGGGTGATGCTTGTTGAATCTCGGATTTTGATGATGAAACCAATTGATAAGTATTTATGATTTAATCTATGTTTTGAGTGATGCAAGATGCTTCGATCAGGATGAGACAATTAAAGCATGAAGAATCATGTTGGGCCGGGGGAAAACATGTCAGAAGATTGGATGTCGGGCCGGATGATCGGTCGACGTATCGATAGAAGGCTTTGAGCCATGGATTCGAGCATCAGGCCAAGAAGAGCGGATATTGTGCCAAGGATATTGGAGTTACGCAGTCAACTGGCCGATTGAGCAATAGGCCACAAAAGAGGACGATGCGCCGAAGAATTGGACGAAGCGTCGAGGGACCAATGATATGTCGGACAACATGATTAATGCTTAGTATTAATTGTCTGGATCAAAGTATGTTTTACATGTGCAGGATTAACTATGATAGCAATGCATAAAGCAAAATAAAGTCCTAGAGTCAAGAACGCGATTTTGTTGGGAGTTCGAGAGTTTGTCGGAAGTCCGAACGTTCGTCGGAAGTTCTGTAGGAACCAACCGAGAAGTCTCGGAGCTTGCTAGAGAAGCTCGTCAGAACTCACCAAGAAGATCGTTGTGGAGTCCAGGAGATTGTTGGGAGTCTGCTGGAACATTGCCGAGAGATCGTCAGAAGTTCGTCGGAAGATCATCGGAAGCTCGTCGGAAGAAACTAGACTTCAGACTTGTTTAGCTTACAATATGTCTTAGGAATCATATTTAGCATGTAATTGGGTTTGGATTTGGGCCAACCCAATTAGGAGCCAGTTGGGCCCATGTAAGGACTGTGTTGGGCCCAATGAAAGGCCCAAATAGTGACCCATGAGGTGGCAACATCGTGACATAGTCTTCGAGACTATGTAGGCAAAGGGTACCAACCGATTGTAACGATGGTACCTTTTAAATATACAGTTTTCCGAGAGGTTCTGAATGATGGTACCACCATTCTGGGCGGTGGTACCATCCAATGTCAAGCGATGGTACTACCAGATTGGGCGGTGGTACCGCCTAGTGTAGTGTTAGTGTCGGACTAACACTAGCGGTGGTACCGCCCAGTGTAGGCGGTAGTATTGCCTGTGCCTGGGAAACCCAGGATGAGATATTTTTAGGCTCCAAGTTTAAATCAACTTGAAGCCTATAAATACCCCTCTCATCCCTGGTTAAAACATATAAGCATAGAGAGTTTAAAAGTGAAGAAACGCTGTTGTAATCACTTTAGAAATCTCTCCTCTAGATCTAACCTTAGAATTCTGTTTAGGAGGAGTGTGAGTGCTTGTAAGGGTTGTCTCCTAAACCCAGTAAAACAAGAAGAGGGGTGTAAGAAGGAGGTTGATCTTCGCGTATTAAAGGAAGATCGATAGTGGATGCTGGGGGTCTCGACGGAAGAGGAATCGACGAAGTTAATGTAGGTCACGATGACCGAACTACTATAAATTGGTTTGCATTATTATTCTGCTTTTAATTCTCACATTTCAAACTGATTTACTTACTTCACTTGCTCATTATATTCTTGCAAATGTTTTAAAGCTAAACACTTTCCGAGATCGATTTTTAATGTAACCGATTTTATCGAAATGAAACATTTTTGAAGACATGATTTTACCGCTGCACTAATTCACTCCCCCTCTTAGTGCCGACCCCGTTCCTGATAATTGGTATCAGAGCCTCATTTTCTCATTTGGTTTAACACCCAAAGGGAAATGGCTCTTTTCGGCTTTCAAGAGGGTCAATCTCTTATTCATCCTCCCTTTTTCAATGGGATGGACCATACATATTGAAAAATTTGAATGAGAGTTTTCTTATTTTCTTTGGATTTGAACTTATGGCACATAGTCAAATTCGGTTTTAAAAGGTCTTCTCTTCCAATGAAAGATTAGAATGATTTGGAGAAGAAGACTTTTTCTTTAAATACGAAAGCTATAAATGCTTTATTTTGTGCCTTAGACAAAAATAAATTCAATCGGGTTTCTTTGTGTGAAACGGGTTGTCGATATTTGGCACACTCTTGAAATCACAATACCGAAGGCACAACTAGAGTTAAAGATTCTAAAGTCAATCTTTTAATGCACAATTTTGAATATTTTCGAATGAGCCGAAAGTGAAACCATTGTTGACATGTACACCCATTTTAAGGATGTCAATGGTTTAAAAGCTCTTAGCAAATGTTTTTTTGAATTTTGTTTTAAATCTTGGATTTTGATGATGACATCAATTGTCATTTGTTATCTAATCCATATGTTGAGATAAGTGTGTAGGATTAACTACGATGAAAGTAAGACATGCAGCAGGAGTTGCCGGGAGTCGGGACTATAATCGTTGGGAGTTCGAGAGCTCGACGGAAGTTGGACGGTCGTGGAGGTAGGAGGTTCTCATGAGAACAAATCCGAGAAGTCCAGGAGTTTGCCAAAAAAGCTCGTCGAAACTCGCCAAGTGGATCCCGCAAGTCCAGGAGTTTGTGGGAAGTCCGTAGGAGCATCACCGAGGGTTCATGGATGATCGACGGAAGTTCACCGAAGCTTCGCTAGAAGAAGCGATTGAGGCACCGAGCAAACTGTCCTTAGAATTGTCGTAGTTAGCACGATGATTAAGTTAGAAATGGGAGGTGATCCCATTAACAATCTAGGGCAATTGGGCCCTTGAAAGAACGAGATTGGGCGAATGGATCAACCCATTGGGACCCAGATCTCTAAGCCAGGTGGCAACCTTGTTGGGTTGGCGGTGGCAAGCCCAAGGCTCGGTCTCGAAGCTCTGGCTGGTGCAACCGCCCCTGACAAGCTGTGGAACCACCGGGGGCTCGATCTAGGAAGCTTTTGGTGGGCGGTGCAACAATCATCCAAGCGGTGAGACCGCTGAAAGCTTCGGTCTCGAAGCTCGCCATGGCGGTGCAACCGCCCCGACAAGCGATGGCACCAGAGGGGCTCGATCTCAGAGCTCGGCAATTGTGCAACCGGCTTGATTCTTGGCGTTGCGCAGACCCCGGAATTCCGGGAATTGACAGTTTTGAGCTCCAAATTCAAACTGGTTTGGGGCTTATAAATACCCCACTCTTTCAGAATGAAAGAGTAATGAAAAACCACCAAAATCCTGATCTTACTCTGAGATTTTTGAGCTCAAAAGTGTTGTAATAAGCTAAAGGTTCTTCTCCCTCTTTTCTTCCAACTTGGATCTTTTAAGAGAGGAGAGAAAAAGTTTGTAAGGGTTGTCTCTAAGCCCGTCAAAAGGAGTGAATCTGTAAAAGGTGGTTGGCCTTCGCCATTGAAGGAAGGCCTCTAATGAGCATTCGGCAACCTCATCGGTGGAGGAAGCCAGAAGTGGACGTACGTCAAGATTGACCGAACCACTCTAAATCGTGCTGCTCTCTGGTTTGCATTTACTTTGAGCTTATTATCCTTACTGCAAACCTCCTTCAAAGCTTACTGCCTTCTGCACTTTTACGTCTGTGTTTCTAAGCTCAATACTTTCCGACTCGTGTTTAGACGTAAATCGATTTTCTAGTACGAACATCGTATTTCAGTTTGCACTTACATTCTAATTTCTATCACAACAGCAAACTGTCTTAACAGATTCATTTTAACTGCCTCTTGCCTAATCACAAGTTAAAGTGATTTACGAATCGAAGTTTCTACTGAAATCGGCTTTGTCGGACGAACTCAGTTTTAAAACGAGAAAGTTTTTCCTGCACTAATTCACCCTCTTAGTGCTCTTGATCCTAACAATTGGTATCGAGAGTTCGGTTCACTCTCAAACGGATTAAAACCAAAAGAGATGGCATCGCCGAGAAATCAAGAGGGCCATGCATTTTTTTACCGTTCACCCATGTTCAATGGAACGGACTCAGACTATTGGAAGACCGAATGAGGATCTTCCTTATTTCGATGGATTTTGAACTTTGGAATCTTGTTGAAAATGGTTTTCAAAATCTTCTCTTCTAATGATCGAATGGAATGAATTGGAGAAGAAGACTTTAAGCGTTCTTAATGCAAAGGCTATGAATGCCTTATTTTGTCGCTTGATAAAATGGTTTAATCGTGTTTCGATTTGTGAAATCGCATTTGATATTTGGCATACACTCAAGTGACTCATGAAGGCACAAGTAGAGTGAAAGAGTCAAAATCAATCTCTTGATACACTCTTTCGAACTTTTCCGAATGAAATCGAGCGAGACTATTGGCGACATGTACACCCGTTTCACGGATGTCGTTAATGGTCTAAAAGGACTCGGCAAAAGTTTTTTGGATTTTGAGCTTGTAAATAAGATTCTAAGATCCCTTCCTAAGAGTTGGGACCCTAAAGTCACTACTATTCAAGAGGCCAAAGATTTAAGCAACTTCTCTCTTGAAGAACTAATCGGGTCATTAATGACTTATGAAATGATATGCAAGGCTCATGAAGAGCAAGAAGACATCCTTCCAAAGAACAGGAAGGATATGACACTTAGAACTTTTGATGACCACTTGAGAGAAAACTCAAGTGATGAGGACTGTGATGATGACTTGGCACTTCTAACAAAGAAATTCAAAAATTTATTAAGAGAAACAAATTTAAAAATGACACAAAAAAATAAACTTGAACCCAAAAGGGACCAAGTTATTTGCTATGAGTGCAAAAAAGCTGGGACACTATAAGAGTGATTGTCCCCAAGCCAAGAAGAGAACATCAAAGAAGAAGGCGCTCAAAGCAACATGGGATGATTCGATCGCATCCGAAGAAGAGGAGTCCAACACCGAGCAAGTTGCTCATTACGCCTTAATGGCTATCGGAGAGGAGGTAATAAATTTAATTGATGCCAATTTATCATTTGATGAATTATTAAATGCCTTCCATGATTTATTTGATGAATGCAAGATTATTAGTAGAAAATATAAATTGCTAAAAAAGGAGCATGATCGCCTTTAATTGTGATTTGATAAGTTAAAGACTGAATATCAAGATAGTTTAGGCTCTTGTATCAAATGTCATGATCTAGAAACTATTCAAAAGCAAAACTTGCTACTCATGGACACCTTGAAGAAATTTGAGGTTGGTAGCAAGTCTTTGAACATGATCTTTACAAACAAGGGTCACGTTCCCAAAAGAAGGAGAATCGGATTCATGAGAAATTCCCACCAAAATCCAACAACCTTCTTAAAAGGCCCTATCCTATATGTTCAACACCAAAGCAAATGCAACTTTTGTTGCAAGCATGGACACAAAACGCATCATTGTCCATTCAAGAAAATTAGTCCAATAAATTAATTTGGGTTCCTAAAGGAACCATGATAAACTCTATGCAAACATGACAAACAATATAGATTATCCTTTGAGGCACCTTAAAAGTAAATGGGTACCTAAAAAAAATTATCCTTTTCTTGTAGAGACATACACCATCACAAACTAGGAGCAAGAGATGGTACCTTGATAGTAGATGCTCAAGGCATATGACCGAGATCCATCTCAATTCTCTAAGCTCACTAGCATAGAAGAAGTGTATGTCACCTTCGGAGACAACAACAAGGGTAAAATCATTGGCAAGGAACCATATGTAACAAATCTAACTTCTTTATTGAAGATGTTTTGTTAGTTGATGGTTTAAAACATAATCTCTTGAGCATTAGTCAATTATGTGATAAAGGATATATTGTCAAACCCGAATCTAATGCATGCATCCTAAAAAAAATCATACAATAACACATCTATGATAGCATTAAAACAAAATAATGTATACACAATTGACATCAATGATTTGTGTAATGAAATGTGTTTTTCGTTTTAAATGAGGATGCTTGGCTATGGCACAAAAGATTAGGTCACGCTAGCATGAAACTAATTACTCAAATATCATCCAAAGAACTTGTACGAGGAATTCCTCGCATCAAGTTTATCAAGGATAATGTGTGATGCTTGTCAATTAGGAAAACAGATTAAGAGTAGTTTCAAATCTAAGAATCAAATAAGCACATCAAGGCCCATACAATTGATCCATATGGACTTGTTCAGACCAATCTCTATATCAAGCCTAGAGATAGCAAAATATACCCTGCCATTGTAGATGACTATAGTAGATACACATGGACTTATTTTTGAAACACAAAATGAATGCTTTAGATATTTTACCAAGTTTTGCAAACTTGTTCAAAAATGAAAAGGGTTTATGATTTCATCAACTCGAAGTGATCAATGGTGGTGAATTTCAAAAACTGTGATTTTAAGAATTTGTGAATCTAATGGATTCAATACACAACTTCTCTACCCAAGAAATCCTCAACAAAATGGAGTAGTAGAAAAAAGAAATAGAAATTTACAAGAAATGGCAAGAACCATGTTGAATGAACAAAGCCTACCCAAATATTTTTGGGCCGGCTTAAAACACTGCATGCTATATTTTGAAATAGAGTTTTAGTAAGATCCTTACTCACCAAAACTCCCTTATGAGTTGTGGAACAATAAAAAAACCTAATGTTTCATATTTTAAAAGTTTTTGGGTGTAAGTGTTTTATCCTGAATGAGAAAGATGCCTTAGGAAAATTTGATACTAAATCCGATGAAGGAATATTTTTTGGTTATTCTTCGGTTTTTAAAGCTTTTCAGATCTTCAATAAAAGGACTTTAATAATAGAAGAATCCATTCATGTTGTTTTTTCAATGAGATTTTCGAATAAAAAAAAATGACTTTGATGATGATGTTAATTTCGATTCTTTAAATTTAAATGAAACCCCTTCTCCAACTAACAACTTTGATGATGATGCATCCACTTCCCAAACTTCCTTACCCTAAGGACTGAAAGTATGTAGATGATCATCCTAAGGAGCTAATCTAGGAGACACATCTAAGGGGTCCTAAAACACGTTCATCTTTTTAAAATTCTTTTGCCAACGTCAGCTTTTCTCCCATATTGAACCTAAAATGTATTGACGGCCATGAAAAGATAATTCATGGATTATCGCTAACGCAAGATGAGTTAAATCAATTTGAGAGAAATGAAGGGTGTGGAAGCTTGTTCCTAGGCAAATGACCATTTAGTTATTGGTACTAAATGGGTCTTTAGAAACAAACAAGATGAATATGCATTGTGGTAGAAACAAGGCTAGACTAGTAGCCAAAGGTTTCAACCAAGAAGAAGGCATCGACATTTAAGAAACCTTCGCCCTGTTGAGTAGATTAGAAGCCATAAGGATCTCCTTGCCTATGCTAGTAATAATAATTTTAAGTTATTTCAAAATGGATGTTAAAGCTTTTTCTAAATGGCTTTATCTTTGAAGAAGTTTATGTTGAACTGACCTCCTGTTTAGTAAAATAATAGCCTCCCTAATCATGTATTTAAATTAACTAAAGCTCTTTATGGTTTTAAAACAAGCCTCAAGGGCTTGGTATAACAGACTAAGTACTTTTCTTATTGAAAATAATTCAATAAAAGGCAAGATTGATACTACATTATTTATCAAAAATTTTGAAAAATAACTTTCTCATTGTTCGGATCTATGTTGATGACATTATCTTCTGGTTCCTACCTAATGAATCTCTTTGTGAATCTTTTTTCAAAACCCATGAGTCTCGAATTTGAAATGAGTTTGATGAGAGAGTTAACCTTTTCTTAGGCTTATAAATTAAGCAGCTAAGCAATGGCATCTTTTAGTCAAACTAAATATGCCCTAGATCACTAAATAGATTCAATATGAATAGCTCAAAGTCGTTAACACCACTCTATGAGCACTTCCACAAAGTTGGAAGTTGATGAAAGAATGGAGAAAGCTTCATCAAAAAAACTTATGGGGTATGATAGGAAGTTTACTTTATCTAACACCCAACTGCACAGGATATTATGTTTAGTGTAGGACTTTATGCTAGGTTTCAATCGAACCCTAAGATATCTCATCTAAATTAAAAAGAATACTTAGATATCTTAAAGGGAACCACAAATCTAGGATTATAGTATCAAAATTCAAAAATTTTAATTAATTGTTTATCTTGTCTTGGATTTTCTTTGGGTGTAGACTAGATGAAAAGCACTTACATCAGGAACATGTCAATTTTGGGACATTCTCTTGTATCCACAGTGTCCTAAGAAATAAAACTTGGTTGCTCTATCAACAAGCTGACTGAACCTATTACAGCCGGTGCATGTTGTGCCTGAAGTTGTGTGGATGAAAAACACCTTAGAAGATTATAAAGTCCATCTTAAAAACATTCCATTAAATGTGTGATAACGGTGCAATATGCTTAACAAAAAAAATCTCATTCAACACTCAAGGAACAAAACATATATTGATATTAGACATCACTTTTATCTGAGATCATGTTACTAATCATGATATGTAATTATAAATTCACCAAATACCAAAGCATCAACTAGTTGATATTTTACAAAACCTCTAAGTGAAGAACAGTTTGATTTCCTTAAGAAAAATTAGGAATGTTGATGTGTCCTCATGTATAAACTTGTGGAAAAATTATTATTTGGACTTTATTTTAATTACATAAGCAAAAAATAACATGTTGGAAAAAATTTGATGAGCATGTCCTCATAGTCTTGCATGAGAAAGTGTTAAATTAAATTTTGGTTCAATTTGATTTCATTATTCTTTTCGGATTTTGATACACATTATTAATTCTTGCATCTCTAGCATAATAATGTATTGAAAAATAAAATTGATGATTCCTTCTTAAAAAAATAATATTTTTTTGCAAGGACTTACTCATAAAATATATCTTGATCCTTGTAAAAGCTATGATTTGAACTACACAAATGGCCTTCCTTTCATGCAAAAGAATAATAACAAGGAAAAGAGTTTTCATTCCTGTGTATATACTCTCCCATGTCATGGTCTTCTTGGGAACTTTGTATATAAATGACATGATTTATTGCATCACATGTATATTCAAAAGTTGTATATATCATTTAAATTTTTTTTCATGACAAATACAAGGCAGAAACATATATTTTCTTCGACCCTATTGATTGATAAAAAATGGTGATGTTTTTCAAACCTTTAAAGCTTCTAAGAAATGCTTATAACTTCTTATTTATAAAACTCAATTTATACAAACATATTCTTCAACTAAATTACTATATTGAATATTCTCTTATACTCATTAATGCAATTGGTTATCTAAATAATTTATAAAATGTGCATCTTAATTAGGCCAGATAGGGCTTTAAGTTGATTTGGCTTCTTGTTTCTTCTCTTTGGAAATGGAGTTCTGGCCAACATCTTATACCACTTAAGCTTTACATTGTGCTTTAAATTCTTGTATAATCTTGCCTTCAATTTTTGGCCATCTATAGATAGGGGAGTTAATATTAATGTTTCAGTGGCGCCATCATTCGTTGTTCGTATTTGTTTGAATCTGGGATTTTTATTGTTCCATACCTGTCATTTATATCTAATCCATATTTTGAGATAAGTGTGAATGTTTAACTACGAAAAATAAAGATATTATGCGGAGGTTGGCAGTCAATAATAGGGAATGCATTGGGTTTTGAGAGCTTGGCCCAGTCAGGATGGTGAGGAGGTTTGTTAACAAATGAGGAGAAGTCCGAGAACTTGCCAAAAAACGAGAGTTTTCCAGGGACTGAATGTTGGGATTTGCAAAGTCAGAGTTTTACCCAGAATCGTGAGCATGTGGGATGTTGTGGGAAGTAAAACATCATGGGAAAAGCGATTGGCCTTTTGAGTAGGCTTCACCTAAGATTCTTTGGAAAACTAAAATAGAAGCATGATGATGCGGTGATCGGGGAGGAAGAATCCCAAGAAAAATCTAGAGACAGCGAATAAAGTTTCAACTCAAATTAGGGCGAATGGATCAACTCATTCAGGACCCAGATCCTGCAAAGAGGTGGCAATGTCGGGTCTCGATCTCAGAGCAGGGGGTGGTCTAGACGTTCGGGGATAAGGATCAGCTTCACAGCTCAATCTGACTCGGTTCAAGTGCATCAGATGATCGGCAGTGGCACCGTCATCCTGCCTATCTTCATAAAAATCTCTGTAAAGGCGGTCTGCTTCAGGCTCTTGTAGTGGCAACCCGGAGGAGAGGAGGAAAAAGGAGGAGGGAAGGAAGAGGACAGGAATTGGAATTGACAGTTTTGCTGGGTTCGAATTCAAACGGGTTCAAGGGCCTATAATGAAACCCTCTCAACAATGAAAGTGCAAGCAAAAAAGAAAGAGGATGATCTTACTCTGTGATTTTAAGAAAAAAAAGTGTTGTATAAGCTAAAAGGGTTCTCCTCCTTCTAGCCCCAAGTTGACTCGATCTTTCAAGAGCTAGAAAAGTTTGTGAGGCTGTCTCCTCTGATCAAAAGGAAAACAATCTGTAAAAAGAGGTGAATAGCCTGTCGAAGGAAGGACTTCCTCAGTGGACGTAAGCTGGCTACTGTCTGGTGTAAGTTAAAAAAAATAGCAAAAAAAAGGAATTGAAGGAACTGATGCAAGTGGAACTCTCGTGGTTTGCATTGCTGAGCTTATTATGCAAAGCCACCTATGTGATTACTGCTGCCTTCTATGATAGCTTTTAAGTTTGAAAAAGCTGAACTTTCAAAGTAAGTTTAATTAATAACTATGTCTCTATGAACATCATATTTGTGGTTTAGCTTACATTCGATTTCCATCTGGACGGGAGGTCTTAACATAGGTTTTAACTGCTTCTTACTAATCCGAGAGATTAAAGATTGATTTAAGAATGGATTTTTTCTACTTTCTAACCTTTTTCCATTCCTATAAACAAATCCAATCAATGAATACCGCTTTTTGTTGTATATTACAAAGTATCTGCTGTCTTTCTTTTCTTTGTAATTTTATCTCTACATTTGCTTTGATTATGCCACCATTATGGAAGCATCATGTTCTTTTGATATATCTCATGTTTTTTGGATGAGGTATCCCAAAGAGATCTTGTATGTCCTTTCAAATTCAATACATGGTTCTACCTTCTAATTGAGTTATAACTTCATGTATTATTTCTGATTTGAACAAAACTATTTGAGGATATGATAATAAACAGTGTTTTAGTTTTGAGTGTTAAGCTTTTTTAAAATTCACTAAGTTGGATTCATGAAAAGAAGAATTTTCAAGGCTTCAACATATGTTGTCCCAGAGGATTTCATTTCCCCATGATCCTCTAAAAATAAAGTCCTCTATATTTTTGACAGGAATGCTTTCATGGCTCAAAATGGTTTGTTCAGGATGGTTTCCTAAGGACTGGGTGGACATTCAACCTTCATCTAAAGGGTTTGGTTGTACTACCTCATTTATCTCTTGGATAGATAGGTTATAATTCCTAAAAAAAGTGAATCTTTGTTCTCAACCCTGTTTACAGTTATTTATAGTCTCTTAGCTCATCTAAATTCATGTTTTCCTGTAGCCAATCTCAAAGGAGGAATTTTCAAATGATCTTTCAATCAATAGGGTAAGATCAAATTACTAATCTGATTTTTAGTTTAAAGATAATTTATTCTAGAGCCCATAACTATTGTTATTTGAAGAATAATAATGGGGCTTGTAATATAAATCAATTCTGGTTTATTCTTTTGTTGATATCGCTGGCTTAAAGTGTTATTCAAGAGTGGGCTTTGATAGTCTTAATTGTGATTTTGATAAGTTAAATGCTTGTCTATCATGATAGTTTATATTCTTGTATCAAATGCCATGATCTAGAAACTATCCAATGTCATTGTTTCGTATGGATACCTTAAAAATTTTGTTAGTATGAACCTTGGGCTTATATATACAAACAAAGTTTCTTCCTTTGGACATTGAATTCTATCTAAAGTTCTTCACCCAATCAACCACATTCATAAGGCCTATCCTTAACATACTCTTTAGATTTCCTTTCAAATCTTTGAACAATTGTGAAAAGACCTGCCACTTATTTATCCATTCTGGAAAAGGCAATTAGAACAAATTTTTTGTTCCCTAAAGGAACAAAGATATAATTGCTATTCGTGATGACTAAACAATATATCAATTTTTTGAGGCACCCTAAATGTTTGCCAGGATATTGTGAAGACCTTTGCAAGCGTAAACCATCCCAAGGAACACAAAATAATATCTTGTTTTAGGATTCTCGCGGCTATGACTTCAAAAGAACCACATGAATGCAAAGCTCAAATATACAAAAACCTTAGAAAACTAAAATTACAAAAGGCAATACAAAACTATTCAATAGTGAAAACTTATATTTAACCTTAAATTATAAATTCCAAGTCCTATGTATAGTTCATTACCCTTAAATCAACTAATTCATGAACTTGTTTGTAAGCAAAGTTTGTCATGAGAATGAAAATTACCAAGCGTTTGGCTTTTGTTTCACAAACATGAATTCGTTTGAAATGCTGAACATCAGAATTTTTGAGCCATTGATATGTTTTGAAATGTTTTTGTGGTGTAGACAAGATTGAAAAAGGCATTTCGAACATGCTTTTTTGGGAAATTACTCTTGTTTCCTAGTCATCATATTCCAAAAACTTAGATTGTTACCTCAACATTTCATACAGAATATAATGTCTCTAATTGCTACATGCTCAAGTTGTGGTTGAAAAAAGTTTAAGAATTATAAAGTCTATCTTAAAAAATATTCCCATTAAATCTAATAACATATGCAATATATTTAATAAAATTCTTCATATTTCAGAACAAAACCATATTAATATCTAGACATCACTTTGTTTGAGATCGTATTCCCTATTAATGTAATTATACAGTTCATAGATACCAAGCATCAAACTCGTTGTTATATAAAATCAGTGAAGAATAATTTGATTTTGGGAAGTTTGAGAATTAGGAATGTTGATGTGTCGAATGTATAAACTTGTTAAAATTATATTGAACTTTATAAGTTATTTTGTAGTAAAAATAAATAGAAAAATTTTCAAGCCGTAGTCTTGCATGAAAAGTGTTAAAATTAAATTTTCATTTTCCAATTCCCGGTTGTTGGGGTCTGGTTTGCGTTCATGTTATTTCTTGTAAAAAAAAATTTGCATATTATGTGAAAATTATTGCCTTGGAGTTTATAAATTTTGTTCATGTTTCCTTCTTATGCTTGGAAGATATTTTAAACAAATGACTTTATTCAGTGATGTATATATCTTTAAAAAGCAGGTTTATCAATGTGAATTTAATACTTTTGATGTTCAATGTAAGTTTGGATTCTACAAAATAGGGTTTGTAATAGAAACCTTTTGTTTATATGATATTTTTTAACATTATTTGGGAACTTAGCTTAAATTCAAACATATGATTTATTGGAAACTCAGACATAGAAATATATTTATGTGTTTACCTTTTAAATTTTTGCAATACAAATACAAAGCTAGAAACATATATTTTCACAGGCCACTTTGATAAATAATGTAGATGTAAATGTCCGGAATCTGACGTTTGAGCTTTTGTTTGCATTGTTTGTTCGTACATTCAATGTTAAGAATGAAGCTATATGTCAATATTATATTTTTGATATTTTATATACCATTTGATATATGATGTTTCTTCACGTCAATGATATGCATTTAGCTAATCCTGCTCCTTTGCTTTGTATGTCATTTGACTATTTCATATTTGTTCTTTTGATGTATGGCTCAAAATGTTTATACATCTTGTTATGCTTTCAAACTATCCTCTTTCATCATGGATATGTTAGTCCTTGTTGAACTCTATATGTTCCTCCGTTATTATAATTTTTTCCAAGATAGCTTGGCTTGCTAAAATGTATAAAATTGGACTAGGCAATGCTGGAAGATAAAGACCTGGGGCAATCTTTGTGGATAGTATGTTTTTTGTTGTACAATTGTGGCAGCATCTGTGGAATGTTTATAGTAAATATAATTTCTAACCATTATAAATCTTAAAAAATACCTCTCATAAGGCCCCAAAATATAAAATTAAATAAACGTCTTGGTACATGTTAGTTTTGTTATTTTATGATTAAATTCAACTATGGTTTTATGATGTTGGGTTTTGTTGAGTTTGGCTTTTTGGATTTATAATTATTAAATGGTCTGAGTGAATTATTGAATTATGGATGTGATTTGAATGTTTTTCAGTATCCTCAAATGTATGTTTGGATCTAGATTATTTTGTTGAATTATAATATTATCAATTTGAGTTGGATTTCACACCTCAGAATGAAATTAAATTGAGAGCGTGATAGATATGGTATCGAGCATGATTTGGGGATCTCTGAGATATTTGATATGTTTGATATATAAGATATTGAATTTTAGTGAACTATAATTGATGATGGAATTTTTTTTTGATGCATTTTAGGAATCTGGATGGCAGAGATATTTGGTCCTCTTACTTTATTTATTTTGATTAATTAAGTGAAGTATAAAAGGGTTGATAGGGATATCAAATCAAAGTGGTGTGGCGGAGCATAGTGAACTGATCCAATATTGTGAACAATGGAAGTTATTAGAAAGAAAATTTTAATTTCCAAATGTTATGAGGAAAGAGCAAGACTCAATGATATTGAGCCACAATCAAAGTGCAATCTTGATCTCAACTTTTTGTCCCGAACAGGGGTGTGATAAATTTAGAGAACTAAAATTTTCTTTTTAAGGAGGAGAGTATAACATCCCATTTTTAAAATTTTAAAGATGCTTGTTTGTAATATGAGAAATTGAGTTAATAATTCTTTTGTATTAAATAACTTTATATTAAAGATTTATATTTGCTTGACCTAAATGTGAATATTAGAAATTTGATATGATTTATGAAAGATACAGAATTTAAGTTAGAAAAAAATGATGGACATATGATTTGGCTAACTAAGGGGTTTGTTTGTTTCTAAGGATGACTGAGGTCTTTCAACATGCTTGCCACCTTGCATGTGTCTTATATTCAAACCTAATACAATCCGAGAAGAAACTAAGAAAAGCTTAAAAGGGATACTTGCTGTAACATGTGGGAAAATTTGAAAATAAGAAAAAAAAAAAGAAAAGAAAACTTTGCTTGGTTTTGCATCAATTTCCTACATTTGAGATCAAACTTTTTAAGACAAGTATTCTAACCTATCCGACAGTAATCTAATCTCTATTTTATTTTCATTTTACATAATTTGAAAATTTTGGCTTAGGCCTAGACATTTCTTTCGTTTTTATTCAAAGCTATGAATCTGAATTTTTTTATAATCAACTTCTATGTATTTTTTCCAGACCTAACTTTTTAGCATTAAACTCTAATTTACAAAACCAATCCATTTTAAAGTAGACTCAAAATCATTATTTTGCTACCTGATTGAATGATTTGGGTTTAAATATCTACTAAGACTTCTGTTTCAATTGGCCTTTAGGTCTGCAAAATAGAGACTGTAATTTCTGACCTTTTTGTTGCTTAACTGCTTATAACTTTCTGTTGGGAACTTAGATTCATACAAAAGTATAATTTATTTGAAACTTGACTCAAAATTATTTTCTCTATATATCTGATTTGAAATTTTTTGGAATACAAATGCAAACTAAAATATATATTTTCATCGACCTTGTGAGTTCAATAAAAATAGAGCTGATGTTTTCAGACCTTTAACTTCAAAATTATTTTATAACTCCCTATAAGTAAACTCCAATACATGCAAAACTTGATTTACACAAAGCTAGATTGACATCTTTCAGATGACTCCTATTTGTATAGAATTAGAGCATTATTGGTTATCAAATAATTCATACAATATGCCTCTCCAAATTCTGGCAGAGATAGAGCTTTAAGTCGTTTTAAGCCTCTTCTTATTTTTCTCTTTGAATTGATTTTAGCCAACATCCTTACTTTAGTTGAGCTTTACATTATTGCTAAATTCCTATATACTCTTATTCTTCAATTAATTATATGCTTGCATCTATCATTTTAAGTTCGAGGTTTATCGTAATATTTTATAAACTATACATTCGTATTGTTCATGTGTTTAAATATGCCAAATTAATTATTCTGTAGCCCCTTTTACTATAAGTATTGTGAAGTGAAAACATTTTACCCAAAAATGGTAAAGGGATTATCGAGGACCTTTGCTAGAAATGGTAAAGGGTATGTATGCTTAGAGCCCATGATGCTTTCTCAACCCCCTCGGCTTTATCAAGCGTGGATGGATGATGCTCCCAAAGCGTGGGAGATTATGTTTTGGGATCAGCTTCACCTTCTATCTATTTGATATGATATCGACCCTTGTTTATGTATTTCTTTCACATACTTTAGATAAAGAATGATATGAATGCAATGTCAAATATGACATTTAGTTTTCATATCATATCTGTTCTTTTGATATTCTTCATAATGGCTCATCGCCAATGATATCAATGCTCCTTATGTCAATAATATAGAAATACTCCTTATGTCAATGATATGCTCCAACTAATGCTACTCTTTTTTGCTATGTCATTTTGAGCTTGTTTTTCTTTATTCTTTGATATGTTTTGAAATGTTTATATATCCTTGATATAGTTTGAAAATGTCCTTTTTCATCATGGATATAGTAATTAAACTCTTGACTCATATTGCTCCTCCATTACTAATAATTTTTTTGGGATGGCTTATTATTTGGCTAAAATGTTTAAATTAGGCTAAAAGCGATGGAAAGCTAGAGACCTTGGGCAAACCTTTATTGGGTGATATGCTCTTTTTTGTTTATAAAAATATACTTGGTATCTAATGAAAATGTTTATAGTAGAAATTAGAACTTATGAGTTTTTTGTAAATGTTGAAAAAAGTTCTTCTTATATTAGGATTTTAGGAATGTTAAGTTAAATTTTATAATGATATAAACATATGGTACATGTTGATTATGGTTTTATGATTGTTATGAATTCTCACAACTATGGATATATGATATGGTTATGGTTTGGTTGAGTTGGCGGATTTTATGAATCATTAAATGATATGATGTATGATTATAAACTGCACAGATTTTGTGAATTATAAATTATGGATGTGATTAAATCTTTTCTCAGTATACTCAAATGTGTTTGGATCTGGATTGTTTTGTTGAATTATAATATTATCAATTTTGAGTTAGGTTCACCTTTTTTGAATGAGAATTAGAAATTCAGGGGGAGTATGACAATTCCTGCATGGGTAGTAAGAAAGATATAAAAAGATATGTGTTTCTAAAGTTGAAAACCCACTTGCAAAGTGTAAAGTCCCTCCTCCTAAAGTTTAGAGACCATTCTAAGAGAGTGTGAGGAAGCTTTGTAAAAAAGGGTTTATAAAGTTGTCTCCTAAACCTAGAAAAGGAGAAAGAGGGGGTCTAAAAGGAGTAGTTGGTCTTCACCCATTGAAGGAAGACTATTAGTAAATCTAGATGGCAAAAAAGAAGATCAAGATGATGGAATAGTCCTCGATGGTGAATCATTATAAAATCTGGTTTCATTTCTGTTTTGCTGTGACATTTGTACAAACTACCATTTGTAAGCATACTCTGCGATCTCGTCTTAAATCAAACACATTTTAAAATGGGTTTTAATCAAAACAAAAATTGGTGTTAAATTGATGTTTTTTTCTTTGCTAATTCAACCCCCCTCTCTTATCTTTACTCATTCTAACAGTTGGCTTTAAAATAACTCTTTGGCTTAAAAAAACTTTTCTATCATAAATCCTCCATATTTAATGGGGATGGACCGACTATGGATGAAAGTTTTCTTGCTTTTCCTTTGATTTAAATTTTATGGAATATTAAAAAAATCTTTACTCCAATGAATAAATGAAAATGATTTGGAGAAAATTTTTTTTTTTATAAATACTAAGCTATGAAAAAAATCTATTTTTGTGCTTTGAGCAAAAATAAATTTATTGTCATTATTTCTACTTATTAAACAGTTTAAATATTTCCATACATGAAATCACACAGAAAGGCACTATTAGAGTAAATGAATCTAAAGTAAATATTTTTGATGCATGATTTTGAACTATTTCGAATGAAGCAATGCGAAACCCATTGTTGAGTTATGTTTCACGTCCATTTTGCGTTATGTCTGTATGACTCTTGGCGAAATATTTTGAATCTTAAACTTGTTAATAAGTTTTATGATTTTTTTTCTAAAACTTGGGATCCTAAAGTAAACGACCATTTCAATGGGGCAAGGATTTGAATACTTTCCCTCTCAAGAAAGAAATTATCGAAATTTGGACCTATGAGAATAGGTTGTGACACAAAATGAATATAAGAACAGCCTTCCAAAACAAGAAGGATTTGGGGCATGGGAACAAATAGAAACTCGAGCAGCTCAGTGATGATGAGCCCCAAATTTCTCTATAAAACTTCATTCATTTAAAAAGAATTAAGAATAAAAATCCTTTGAAAGGTTATCAAAGAAAACAAAAGGCACTCAAAGTGGTGGGACGAAATAGGGTGCATTCAGAGAACAAATGATAAAAAAGGCAGCGATGAACTTCCTTTGGCGACTCTCGAAACAATAGGGTAAAAACTTGAAAACCCCCTTGGTTTATTTTAAAATTACCCCCATTTCACTTATGTTGTTTTTAAAATTGGTTGCTAAAAAAATATTCACTAAATAAATAAATGGGATCTGCTTTCTTTTTCTAGCTAATTTTAGAAAATATATTCAATTACATGTTTATGAAAATACAGCAAAATATTCGTTTAAATCTAAAATATCCTTTGTGTATGTTTTCCACTCCCTATCTAAATTGATGATTTTATTTTTGATTGAACCCCTTTATGAATCATATTTAATTATCTGTAAGTTTATAGTTTAAAATTGTACATGTTATAGAAAAAACTTGAAACCGTGTTTTGTCATGCCCATAATAGTGATGCATAATATGGCAATAAATTTATGTTTTTTGAAATTATGCTTGTGTGATTTTTGTGTTCATGGGTGTCTTTGTACTTGTGAAAGTTACTTTTCTTTTTTAAACACAGATGAATGGTTTCCATACAAAAACTTGAGCATGCTTATATGAAATCAATCACATAAAATAGAAACACATAAAATAAAAATATATTATCATTTAAATTAAAATGATGAATAAATCTTTGTTTGAAGCCTTATGTTTGTGAGTTATACATATTTGGTCTTGTGTTTTTATTTGGCATAAAAAAGACAAGAGCATGTATACAGAGCAAACAACAAAATGAAACATCTCATCTTGTGATTTTTTGATAAAATATTTATGAATCATGTACGTTATACTTTGAAATCTCTTGAGACTGTAAAAATGATTTGAATTTGAATTAGTTTTGTGAAATCATAATTTCTTAATATTTGATACTTGCAGAATTTTCACCATGATCCGTCTATATTTGATCTCTATGTCTTCTTGTCATTCACTTAAGAATGAAAATTTTTGTAGATGAATGTGAATTTTCCCAGGTATAACTTCTTTTTTTAGTAGAGACGTATGCATTGAATTTTGATTTCTCATTTTGGATCTATTTTGTTGCCTTTAATGAATTTTTATATCAAAAGCAATGATTTTTATCATATTTTGGATCTTTTCATATGACTAATGAGATGATATTTCTTTGATTCATTGCTCATTTTACGGAGCTATTTGATCTTGATAAATTGAGATTCTTTTTTGCTTCTTTTGAAATTTTTTGTCAATTGTCCTCTTATGACTACTCTTAGTATTTTCTTAAGAGAATTTGACAGTCTAATTCCAGAATTCTCATTCATGATAGGAGATGTAATATAATTTAACATTTTGATACCATCATGATTTGAAATATTTTTTAATTTGGAATATGCATGCAATACTACAATTTGTTGTAAAAATAATATATCATAAATGCTTGAATGTCATACATGATATGTAGATAATGGTGATTGATTTTTTTGGTGTCGTGCATAAAACCAGGATGACAATGTAAGGTTAAAATTGTGCGTATTTTATTTGAAACTATAATAATATCAAACATATTAAATCAGATTGATACTTTACCCTTGTTATAATTTGAAAATTGTTATGAAGGAAAAAATTTTAAAATTAGCTATTCTTCCCTTCTATTTGACAATGACAAAGGAGGGAGATAAATTTGTTAGTGCACATTTCAAAGATGAAAACTTGCTTGCTTGATTGCACATCTAAGGAAGCAAAACTTGCAACTTACCAGACATTGCAAAAGGAAGGTGCAAGCTGGCTTCGGCAGGCAAAGGGTCTATCTTGCCTATCTCAAAAACAAACTTACAACTTGCATTACAAAAAGGAAGTAAAGGTGCTGGGCTGGCTTCGACAGGGCAAATGTATAACGCATTCCTTGCTAGCAAACATTGCAAAAAAAGCAAACATGCAAAACTCCGCACATCTCTAAAACTTGCCCTAAGCAATTAAATACTTGCTATCTTACTGGCTGCGTGTTGCACTTCTCTTTTTGTTGATGACAAAGGGAGGTATGTTGATGATCATCTTGTTGAATCTGATTTTGTGAAGAAGTTAATTATCATTTAATCCCATGGTTGAATAAATTATGCAGGATTAACTTCTGATAAGGCACTCCTGATAGGAGATTGTCGTAGGAGTCAAGACTATGATCACGTTGGGAGTTAGAAGTTGACGGAAGAGGCCGGGCGTGGGAGGTTCCCTATGGGAACAAATCCGAAGTCGAGCTTGCCAAGAAGCTTGGAACTCACCAAGTGGTCGTCGCAAGTCTAGGGTGGGATGGGGTGGGGTTGGGGTGGGGTTGTAGGAAGCTTCTTTGGAAGAAATGCTCCCCAAGTGTAATAAATCTCCTCTCTCCTCGTTAACGCAATTAAATTAAATAGGAAGTAATCCCGATCTTAATCGTTAGAGGCGGTTGTGCCAGCGTACGAGTCAAATGGATTAGTCATTCGGGACTGATTTCTTGGCCGGTGGCGCATACGAATTTCGGTCTGCACTGGGCGGTACCTTACTGACGGCGGTGGAACGGCAAGCTGATCTCCAGGGTTTAGGCGGCTGATCGGTCAGCGATGGCGCGGGCTTAAACTCGGTCTAGCAAAAGCTATGGTCTCACCCATCAGCAATGCCACCGCCAAACTCGATCTCTGGGTTCCGCTTGGCGGCCTTGCTGATAGGAGGTAGCCATCAAACTTCATCTCGAAGAAACTCGCGGTGATTGCCACTCAAACCGAAATTCGGGGATGATAGTTTTGAGCTTACTCAAATCCAAACTGGTTGCGGGCTATAAATGCCCCACCCTTTTCTGTGAAAGGGCACCGAAAGCTTGATCTTGCTGCGCGATTTTAGAGCTCAAAAGTGTTGTAAGTTTAAGTTTCTTTCCTCCCTCTTTTCTTCGAGTTTGATCTTCGAAGGGAGAAAAAATTTAAAATTTGTCTCTAAGCATATCAAAAAGGTAAAACTATAAAAGGAGTGATTGTATACAATGGGATAGACAGTATACAGTGGGACGTCGTTGAAGCCCTTGTTGGTGGAGAAGCCAAAAGTGGATGTAGGTAGTACGTGGCGAACCACTCTAAATCTCCGTTTGCATTTGCTGACATCTTATCTTTCTTGCCGTCTTCTCGTTAACACTGCCTTCTTCTCATTTTGAACATGTTTCTTAGTTAAAGTATTTTTTGGATCGGCGTTAAAGCAAAAAAATCAGTTTTATAAATGCGAACATATATTCGACTTTAACTAAATTACGATTTACATCTTAATTGCTTGAATTATCTTCCTTACTACTTCAAATATATTTCCATCACTCAGGTACCAATCATGAAGCGACTTTGCATTGGGTAGATTTCCAGCGTATGAGCGCTGGTTTTAATGCGTAGATTTCGCTGCCTAATTCACTCTCTTGGTATACTCTATGCATGCATGGAATGATGTATTTGAAATTTGATTGTAAGCGGTTTGTGATGTTTTGGTTGTGGTGGAATTGCGGCTTGAATTGCATTTGATTTGAGTTTAAATGCCATGTTGGGGGAATTTAACCCATCATTAAAAAACTAATTTATATCCTTCAAAATGCCAAATCATAACGCAATAACATCAAGTAATGTATTAGTAATCTATCTATATTTCACTCTATAAAACCACCAATCAAAACAAAATGTCCACAAGAAAAATAGGCTGTGTCCAAAATAAACTCTCTCAAAACTCTTAAATCTCAGCGAAAAAATATCAACATCTCACTCATAATACCATAAACCAAGCCTACTTAAAACAGTCTGTGAAGATTAGGAAGTTACACGAATTAACATACCGATTTAGTATTATCTGTGAAAGGAAGAACCTTGATACAAAGAAGAGATAATCTGTCAGAAGAAGAAGAGATCGAACTGGCCTTAGGATAGACAATGACATGTCGGACAAAATTCATACATAATCATTTATACAAAATAAAAATAGTTTAGGGATTAGCGAGTTAGCTTTTGGTGTAATCAAACAAACTTCGATTAAAGACCAGATGGGCCATAGTGGGGCGATTTTGGGAGAAACCATTGAGAGTCTATTCCGGTGACCAAAGTTAGGTCAACAATGGAATTGCACATAAGTTAGAAAACTTAAAACACGGTCCTGGGTTGTTGTTAAGTGAGTGGTACTGCTATTCATGGAGTGCCCGGCAAGCCAATCACATAGTGATGTACGTGTGACTTAATATAAATCTTTTGCTTGTTATATTTTGGCATATATCACTTTATAACTATTGCATAAATACATACATATATTGTGATGTCTTTGGATTTGTGTACTCAGATAGGAATCGGTCGTGATTAAATCACGATAGTGAATCGATTACCTTTAAACACATATCTAAATAATCCCGGTCATATAGATTTTCTTTCGGGATATCGTATATCGAAACGGCAGACTGGTATTATACGCCCGTCATATAATGGATTGCCTTTGGTCTCATAGGCGGTGTGTGTAGGGACACTAGAACTATGGTATAAGTGCTCATTGGAGAAAAATTCCTGATTAATCCACTTCACGAAAATCTTTGGATGATTGATGATACCTTATTGTCAATTTAGCAATAGTCTATTCATGTATTTGGTCTTGAACTTGAGACACCAAGATGTTCTGTATGAGTGCTCCACTCTTTGATACGGACTTATAAGTTTATACGTCCCCTGAATCTGTCTGATTGGTCATTGGGGTGGTAATTACGACCTTACGGTATTGAGGTGGTCAATGAGGATCATCACTTTCGTCGCAGAGGAATGTCATGTGTTTTCTTAGAACCGTCACAGCCACATCAATAGAATTCACTTTTGCATCTCAAAACATCAATCATAAACTCTTTTCCATCTCATCAACTCTATGATATGCGGTTTGTGGAGTGGATGAGGACTGCCAAGTACATTGGCGGGGCAGGCGAGGTCGGTAGTTAGATTCCCTTTGTAGCCAAATGGGGACACAAACCTAGTGGCCTGGTATGTGATGGAGTAAATTAGAGTGAATTCACGGAGATAATAATTCCTTTGGGTTAGAGTTGCGGCTGAGAGTATGACTCCGCGGCCTTCGATGGCCAGTCCTGGGTCACATATAGTAAGCATTGCGATGAATAGGGGTTGATATGACATGTCAAATGAAGCCCTTGTCTTGTGGATGCGGTCAGCACTGGGAGGACCCGTGGGAACGATGAGGACACTCTGTAGTAGGAGGATTTGAGAGCCTTGGACGCTTTTGTGCTGTTATATATAGATATACATATACTTTGTTGGGTTTGGGTTTTGAGGAGTGTGCTTGTGCCTTGTGGTCTTTGGAAGAGATGTGAGCCTCTCCTTCACCCTCTCTAGAAATACTGCTTGAGAATTCTGATCTCCTAAATGCTAATCTACTACTCTGCCATTTCATATTTCCATGAATTTCTGTCTTAATCTTGTACGGCAGCGAACATCTCTTTGGGAATCGAGGATTTTGTTTTTCTTGTTCTTTTGCGTCATGTGATGATAGCCCCAAGGTTTTCCCATGATGGGTATACCCAGGTTGTTAGCGAATGATTGGTTTTGAGCTGGGTATGTTGTGTTTAGGAAAATTTTGGGCGTCAAAATTGTTAGCGCCAAAACGGATGAACGGGCAGCAGCCCTCTATCTCTCCTGCGTGCAACACAATTTCCCCTTAGCTCACCCGGCCACTTTCAATGGCCCTTGCTGCGTATAAACCAGCAGCGGTGGTCAATGTATGCTCACATGGCGAAGAAAAGCGGTCGCCCGGTGGGACAACACTTCTCCGAGCGGCAAAGCGCCCTGAAGCGCCCACTGCAATGAGTGTCTGCGCTACTTGGCGTCCCTTGCCATGCAGCCCGCCCGCCTGACCCGGCTTGTAGGAGTAAGCGGCGGCAATATGAAAAGAGGAAAAGAGGCAAGTTTTCTTGGCAAAATAGTTTGCCCTCAAATTTAAATTCCGATTCACATCTTTATCAAATTACAAAAATACTATGGTCGGAAATTCCCTATAATGTCCCTGATTTTCGAAAATATTAATTAATTAAAGGTTTAGTTGATTCTTATTTTGTGTATTATTATCTAGTAGTCCTACATGATGATGATTATTTATACACTCGATGTATGATGTGAATGGGATGATCGTATGGGCCAGGTGTGATGTGTGTCCGCACTTGTGATTGTGTGTGAAAGTGCTGCTGAACTCATTATATTTCTCGTTTATTAACCGGAGCCTGCATACTATAATTAAAGATTGTAATGCATGAGAGAACACAAGCGGGAAATGGAATCTGTCGCAGAGACCCACGAAAGACGTCGTGATGCATGAAAGATAAATCAAGATGTGTGAGCCGTGAGACGAAATGGGCGATCCTGAGGGCATGGAATATGCAGGTTGCATAGATCTTGATGTAGTGATTAGGCCCTACTGGCTCGAGCCTAATCATATTAAGTTAATATTTTTGCATGATCATACGGTTTTAATTGCTTTATCGTATACTAGATATGTATATATATTTACATCGCGATGTAGATATATATTAAATATGTATGTATGATATAATAATATTAAAGACAAATCATAAAGAAACATCTCTGATAATATTAAATGCGGTATTAGCGTGAAACCGATGGAATTGACCCACGTGGCCTTCATCGTTATAAGTAAGGCGATTCAGTGTAAGTTAAGGTTAATGAGTAAAATCCCGAGAACTTCCTCCACATTAACTATCTTACTGCAAACATGAATATCACCAGTAACTGAGCATAATATAACGAAACCAGAAATCCCTCGAGTATATCATCATCGAACTCATCTTATCACAAGAGTGGCAACAAACCTCATAATTGTCCAGAATCTCGAAACCATAGTGATTAAAGGAAGAGGCAAACAGAAATCAAGAAATTATGTCAACAAAATTCCTACTAAAACAAATGTAATTAAATGAATCCTAAAAAATTCCCCCACTAAAACATTAATTAATCTAATCCCACCATCTAAGGACTGGGTTTCCGCTGAGTTGTGGGTTGGTAGTGTTGGGGCATGGTGAGATGAGTCGCTGTCGTGGTTTTTCTTTTGAGTCTTGTGTTGTTTGCGCTTGTATGTTGCCGGAAACTTTTAGTCGCTGCGTGGCGTAGCGGTGGCTGGCGGTGCGGTGCATGCGGTTGACACGTGGCGAGGAATTGTTCTCAGCAGCTCCATACCATCCTGCTCCTGTAGCCACACACAAAAAAAGCAAAGGCAAAGCCACTACTACACATACTTCCCATGCTCCCTACTGGCCACCTGCCGCTTTCCTTTCAGTACAAACACTGCATGTGCAACTCCTTCCCTGCATGCTTTACTTTAACTATATGGCTCTCCGCTTACCCACTTGCCCAAAACCTTTAAAAACACAGCCCCGGCTCCACCTAAATAGTAGCCATCACTTTCAAATACAAAAGCAAATACAAAACCTGTGGCGTGCAGGCGGCGTGGGGTAGGGCCGGGTGAGGCGGGGGGGGGGGAGATGGAGGGGGGGATGAGGGGTTAGGGGTGGGAGGAGGTGAGGTGGGAGGGTTCACCATCAATCCTAAAGCTAGCTCCTATACTATATAAATAACCATCTAATATACCTCCTCTCTCTAAATATTACAAAATCTACACTTAAAGATTAAAACTAAAAGAAAGTGATAGACCACAAATAAGTAATAAGCAAATACTTGCCATGCTATTGGCAAATGCATCTACTTACAAGTAGAAATTTTAGCCATTAAATAAATAGCCTATTCCTTATTACTCACTTCTTCTTCCTTCATATTTAACAAGTAAATGAATATAAATTATTTTTTTGAAATATGTTGGCCAATAATAATGATAATAAAATATCGCAAAAAAGGCACATTATGTGTTTAGCTATATTAAACACCACTCCCACATATCATAGTCTGCATGTACATAAAAGGAAAGCGAGATGAGTTGGTGAATTGAGCGTGGAAGGAACGAGTTAGATGGGAGGTTTAGGGTTGGTTGATAGGATCGGGTTGGGTGACATTGCTTATGAAACGCTGCATTCGTAAACTTAAAATATCTCCATTTGGTAGGCAGAAAAAAAAAAAAAAAAAAAATACTTGATTTATTGCATTTCCATAGTAATGTATAGACCCATGTCAACTGCTCACCATTAGGCGATTCTCCTACTAAATACATTTCGCAGTATTTCAAGGTATAGATATGTATTTAATAGAAATACAAATAAAATTGCCCAAAGTGAAGAAGTAAATAGTGGAAAACGAGCTGAAAAAGTATCAAAACTCTTAATCCGAATCAGTAAGTATAAATGCAATTCTCAATTCCTCAAAGACCATGAATATCTATAAACACAACTACTTATACACCTCATGTGTAATTATACGAAAGAGAAAATAAATACATCATTGTGGAATATGATACGGTCCATGATGAGATTTCAGCTGACTTCTATCCTATAAGAGATATACCTAACTCTTTCTCCCAAGCAATTCAATCATCCAATGGTCTCCCACCACTGCAAAGGCTCTCTAGAAAAAGAAAGCTTAATCTTAAATTTGGTAAGATTTGGGGAGCTGCCTGCACATGTTAAAGAACATAACTTGATAAGTTAGAATAAAGACAAGCGTGCAAATTTGTAAGACACCCAAAGGAAACTTTTGTAGGTATTATTTTTATCATCTGAGAATAAAGGTGTGGCTGAAGGTGTTTTGTGAGGAAGGGCATTTGTGGGAATGGTGGAGAATGATGGGGTGGGGTTGGGAGGAGGCAGGCTCAGGCACTTGCTCCTGCCAACCTGCCAAAGCCAAGTACCTATACAATTCTTTTAAATCAGCAATATCCCTCCATAAAAGGCTCTGTAAGACATAATAAAAGAAAAGAATGTAAAGATATCAATCATGGGACATGGAGGGTGTGGGCTGGGGAAGTAACAGAAAGCCGCAAATTCTAAGATGAATTCTATGTACTCCAAAATAAGGTTTGGAATTCGTTGTGCAGAAAAGTATTGTACCCTTCGATTTTTAAGTGAATCTTTAAAAGAAAAAGATGGGAGGCAGATGGAAAGGTAAGACTATAAGCAAGGCTAGTAGCTAAATGTAGTATAAATCCCGAAAGGCAAGGTGTTGACTATGGCGAAACCGCCTCACAAAATAGCAATCTCTTTAAAAATCCATGAAATTCTGGCCAAATTTATTCTGACACACTATGATTATGAGATACGGCATATGGATGGCTACATTCACCAATGGGAACCTGGGAGGAGGTGTATGATGCGGCACGAGGGTCGTGTCCAGAATGGATAGGGTGTCTGGAGTTGCTTGGAATCAGTTGTAGTTAGAAGCAAACTTCATTGGAACATGGGTGATGAGGCAATAGGATCTTGACTAGTTAAAGCGAAGATGAGCCTTGTGTGCTCTGAAGGTAAGTGGGGCTATCTGCCTTTTTGGTGTTTGTCTCTCGTGCTTATCTGATGTAAAATGTAAAGAATACTATCCACAGTAAAACTTGATTATCCGACACTTCTCCACTTAGAACTTAAAGCATCCTATATGTGAGGTTAGAATGCCATAGAGATGGTCGAGGATTGGCGAGCGTGCGATCTGGGTGCATGAGAGCCATTATAAAGGTTTGTGGAAGAGTTGAGGGGTGCCGTGTAGGACGCGGATAATAAACCTGCGGTATGCGAGGCTCTGGAAGAGGGCATGGATAGCATTTGCCTTGTGCGCCGGTAGGTGTATCGTGGCGGTAGCGTATCTTAAACTTTAACTATACTAAATATCCTAGCAAAATATAGCGAATAAAACAAGCTTTCTACTCGCAATAAAATATATCATAAAATACAAAACAACTAATTTTACTAAATATATAAATATATGCCAAAATTTAAAACTTCTACTTGGCTAATTTTATTTGGCAATATATTGTACTATTCCGGAAATTAAAGTATGCTTACACCTAAAATGGAGGCGGTGTCTTTTGGGTTCGAAGCGAGATACCTCTTGTTCGACCATAGGGCTGAGTATATTCTTTGTCGGTGCAGCGAAAGAGGAGTTTGGGTGAAAAAAAAGTTCTCATCCGCGGTTTGGAGTCGTGCATGGTAGCGAAGCCGTCTCTATATTCGCGACAATAACAGGCGTTATACACAACAAGAACTTCCAGGTCTGTCAGAAATGGCATGTTCTAGGGAGGCTCCACCTTGCTCAGAGAGATCGTGACGGGGAATGTAGTAGTGAAGAAGTTCCATCGAAAATAACATTGCGAATCCACTAACAAAGCCATTGTCTTAGGTATCTTGGGCGTCATAGGGTTTGATGAGGATCAAACACATAGTGATTAGCTTTAGGTCAAGTGGGGAGATTGCTAGTCATAGGTGCCCGGAAACCAATCCGTGAAATAATCGTATGACTTAATATAGAATCTTTTGCTTATTATATTTTTAGCATATATCACTTTATAACTATTGTATAAATACACATATATTGATATCCCTTGAATTTATTACAATAAATTCGGTCATTGTATTGAGATCACGATAGTGAATCATTCACCTTTAAACACATATCTAAATAATCTCATAGATTTGCCGAGAGGGATATCGTGATAGCAGGATGAACTGGTGTGCTGTATACCCGTCCATATGATGGATGCGGTCCGTGGGCTTGTGGCAAGGGACACTAGGGATAAATGCGGTGCTTTCATTGGAGAATGAAGTTCCTTGGTGATCCACGGAATCTACGGATGCGTTTGATGATACCTTATTTATTGAGCGGTAAATGTAGTCCCTGAGTTGTATCTAGTCCTTAGACTTGAGACACCAGATATCTGTATGAAGTACTCCGCTCTTTGTTAGAACTTATAGGTTTGGCTGTCGAGATCTAATGCACTGGTAATTTAGGGTAGTAATGTTCGACCTTACGAAATTTATTAGTATCGATACGAGAGATCATCCACTCTGCGGCATCATGAAGAATATCCTATGTGTTCTTAGTGCAGGCTCATCCCAACCAAATCAGCCAGGTGAAAAAAAAAAAATTCTCTAGAAAAGAAACTCAAATTAACTTAGCTCTTTTCCATGTAAATTTATATTTTCCCATACTAAATATCCAATCTCTATATAAATAGATAAAGAGACTAAATACCTACAACCAGGGGATGAGCAGGGGTCGTTGGTTGGTTTGTGCGTGGGGGACTGCGTTGGTGGCTGAGTAGGTGGTGGTGGGTAGATGCATTGGGAGATGATTTGGGGTTGAAGGTTGCGGCCGGGTGGCGAGCAGGCATTTGGGTGGGAGCAGGGGTTGTGGTGGGTGGTGGGGTTTGGGTGGCGGAGACTCAAGCAAACTATTGTCTGTAGGCTCTCACTCGCCCAAATGCCTTAGATCCCTGTGGAATCCAACAAAACATGAATATTAGATAAAATCTACCTATCCCAAAAAGCTTAGGAATTTGTGATGCGAATCCCATGCCACTGGCAGAGATTCATATAAAGTTGTCAGTGAACCTCTACTCATAAAATTGAATCCTAATAAGCTAGAAACCTTGCCCCCACCTCTCTATTCTCCTCCCCTCTCCACCTACTTGAACTGGGAATTTTGAAGCATCATCCTGCTTCTATAAAGATCATAGGAAAGGCGCTTAACCTCCCTCCACTCTCTAAGGAATCTACAAGCAAGTCTCTCATCTCCACAAATAACTATCTACTCTATATACATTTAATTTCTGGGTTTTTAAGCAGTGTCTTGTGCGACGTGACGTCTCTTTGGGGTCGGTTTTCGTTTGTGCAACATGCGTGTACTTTGGGTACCACAGCGGTGGTAGGCGGTTTGTGTTGGCCGATGGGTTGGTTTTAAACTCGTGTGTTGTGTTTTGAAGTTTTGGCGTGCAAAATGTTGTGCAATGGCGCCAGGCAACATCAGTTACTACCCTCGATCTCTATCACGTCTGCCTAACCGCTAATAAATGCCACAGTTTACCTCCTGCGCCAATACGTAATGACCTACTCCTGATAAATGTTCGCGTTAGGCGGGAACGGCGACCCGGTAGTCGCGAAACAGAGACGGCGGTGCGCATTGCCAGCCATCGCGACGTACGGTGGGGCAGCTGCGTTGCTGCCTCATGGTGAACCCGTACCGGTTGTGGCGTGCGCCCGCCGAGTAGTTGGGGACGACTACCCGTAGGTGCGCCCACCCTCGGCGCCCATTACCGTTCGGCTTCACCGTCTGTCAGCGAAATTAGCGGCTGCTCTTCTGGCCGAAGGGCTTAGGGCTTTGGGTAAAGATAGTTTTGCCCGTGTGAATTTGAAATTCCAATTTCTATCTTTTTGTCAAATTATGAAAATACTTATGAATTCAGAAATTCTATATGTCTTTGATTTCATAAATTGCTAATTAATTAAAAGGTTTGGTTGATTATTATTTTTGTCATTGTCTAGTAGTCACCATAATGATGATTATTTATGCATGTGATAACACTGATGTGGATGGATGATCATAAGGCCGTGTGATATGTGTACTTGTGATTATGTGAAGTACATGAGCACTCCATTATATTTCTCATTGTGCTCGAGCCTACGTGCCTATAATTAAGATTTAACAATGCAGCGAGGAGGCACGGCGGGAGGCGTGAATGCGACTGGCAAGGACCCACGAGGCAGACGTCGCGATGCATGTAGATCATCCAGATAATATTGAGCAGATGAGGGGCGGATGGACGTCATGGGGCATGGAGATGCGGGTTAAAATACATAGATCTTGATGTGGTGATTGATTATAGCGGCTGGGGTCCTATTACGTGAGTTGTCAAATCATCTGGTAGCAATTGCTTATACATACTAGATACTCTTATATATATTTACATATATGAAATATATAATAAATATATATAAAATGTAACATATCATAATGAAAACCATCCTGCACTTTCCTCCTATAATATAATAAAATACAATGCTTGTGAAACAGTAGGTAACCCAATGTCCTTCACTCATTATAAATGAAGCTTATTCCCATTTACTTAAGAAATTTGGTGGTGATCCCTCAAAACTTCACCTATATAAATGATACACTATCTTACTTCACAACGAAGAAAATGTCACTCCAGTAACTGAACATAAGTATACTTATTCAGAAATCTCAGTATCTCTATCCATCGAACTTCATCTTAAGAATGTGCTTTCATCAGCCTCCTCATTGACCAGAAACCCTAAAGGCTCTATAGTAATTCAGGCAAAACAAGATAAAATCCTGGTTGTTGACGAGGTTTTGCTGGGCGGTGGTTGGTTGGAGATTACTTAGGTTGTGCTGGGGCGGTTGAATCGTCACTTTGGGGGTGCGTAGTGAACTGGTTTCGTCGGGGTGGGCTGGGTTGGTAGTGGTGGGGCTGTTAGAGTTGTGTCTTGATGGTTTGTTTTGTACGAAATGCATGTTGTTCATTCGCTGCATCTTTGTGCTCCAGAAAAATAATAAGCTTTGAATCCCTTATAATGGCATGCCAGTGTCAACATACCAGCTAGTCCAAATTATGGATTGTGTGGCAAGTATTCTCTGGAGAAAATGGGTAATAAATCCTGTCTAATGATGCCTAGAAAGAAAGGGGGGGGCAAGCAGAGATGATCGCTTCCTTCGTAAAGTACGTATTGATGGCTCGCTCTTGCTGAAGTGCTATATGTTGGAGCTCTACTATGACTCACGAGTTATAGAGACAACATGTCGAATGGATATAGATCCATTCTCCTACATGTCTCCATAAATTGTTTGAGAATAAAGAAAGTACTGTGATATAGAGATATCCAGAAACCTCTTAAGCGGCCCAAGGCAACTAAGGACAGGATTCGGAAACCATGTCTAAAGATGATTGAGTGGATAAGGAAACCGGTGGATGATTAAGGATTGGCTTTGTTGGTGTTGTGGGTCTGCGGTATGATTTTGTGTGGACAGGCGGGGTGGGGCATGGGTGGGTGGAGGTAGGTTGGGATGGAGGGAGGTGGGAAGTTCAAAAACAAAGCAGGCTCAGATCGCTAAATTATAAAACCAAGAACAACAGTGCTACTATAAAATAAACTTTAAAACTACAAAAAATACTAGCAAAAGTGCTCCTTTAAACTTCAGTATCCCTGTCAATCTCAAGTATGAGCCTGTAATGATACATGTGTAGATACAGTAGCCACCTCCCTCTAGTTAATATAAAATTCTAAGCAGAGTAGTAGAAAATAATACATAAAATTTATTTTATACCATTCTATATTATAAATAAATGCTCCCAAAAAACTAACTTGAGATAAGTGAAGCAGTGCATACCTTTAGCATTATCAAACTAGAGTCATCCTTGAGAATAATTCAAAGTTGTACAAATGATGGATATCTAGATCCGTTGGAGCTATAAAGTCATATGCAACTGCGAGCCTTGCCTTTGTGAAAAACTAACCAACTCTCCATTTGGTGGAACTAGAGAGAGTCGTTTTGTTGGAACTCATACATGGTGATATATGTGGACATGTCAACTCATGCCATTTGGTGGTTGCTCTGCTTCGTACAGCTTTCGATGATTTCTCCGGGTATGGATATGTATACTAATGAAAGTACAAATGCAAAACCTTTGAAAATTCAAAGAAATATAAGAATAGGAATAAAGAAACTAAAAGCTTGGAAAAAGTACCAAAACTCATGTCCAGATCGAGTGGTGAGTATAGTCACAGTTCACTTTCAGTTCCTCCAAGGACCATGGGATATTATCCCAATGAACACCTCATATACACCTCGGCTTAATATTGTCTATGAAAAGGAAATGCGTATGCTATCATCCCATGGTATGGTCAATGAGTTTGACCCTATCTCATTCTAGGATATGCCCTAGAGCCGCGGCTTACCTTCTAAATAGAGTTTCAACTAAGTGGTAGTATCTATACCATATGAGATATGGAAGGAAGAATGATCTTAGGTTGTTAAGATTTGGGCTTGCCTATGTTAAAGAACACAACCACTAGTAAGTTAAATCGGGGAACAAGCAATGCAAATTACAAGGATACCCAAAACTTGTGGGTATTATTTCTAATATCAAGGCCAAGGTCTTTGTAGCTAAGAGAAGTGTTCCTTGAAGGAACACATTCTTGGCGGAAAATGGTGAGGATGATGGGGTTGGCTGAGGGTTGTGGGGCAAGCTCAAGCACCCCACTCTGGCTTGGGGTCTGTTAATTTTCTGTGCACAGGTTTCGGCTTTGCGGGAGTACGTGAGTATCCCATCATGGGAGATATGGCGGGACATATTGGGGGAGAGGATGTTGAGGATATTGATCCTCGGACCTCTGAGGGGCTAATATGAGTTCTATAAAACTAGGAAGTGGCAAGAAGCATAAATTCCAAAATAGTTCTGTGCCAATAAGGGTTTGAAGCCTATTTGATCACCAAAATTGTGCCCATCGTTTGCAGTAGATCTTTAAGAAAAAAAGATGGACATATGAAAAGTAAAGACTATAAAAGCAAGGCTAGTAGCTAAAGTATCATCAAAAAGCAATATGTGTTGGCGAAACACCTTCTCACATGTAATGCTAAATCCCTTAAAATTCTGTAGCTATGCAGCCCTAATATAATTATAAAATTTATGCAAATAGACTTTCCTCATGTAAATTTACTTAAATCCATTATAGAATCACTTTTCAAAGTTGGAACATAAGATTCCAAATGGACAATGAGGATCTTATGACTTAAATTAAACGAAAAGAATGAGCACTTCTCCATTTACAGAAGGATCTGGTCGGGCTATCACGGTTGGGCGTGTGCGGTGGTTGACATCATGATGTTGGGAGATGACATGGAGATGGCATCGTTGGGACGTTTGTCCTTGGGGCTTGGACTTGGGGCTGGGGTTTGGGATATCTTGGGGGTTGAATCTATAGAATGGGTAGAGATCCCATCGTCCAAAACACATAAACCAATCAAAAGGTTTGCATGGAAAATTCAAGATATCTCTCATACAGGTAGAACATAGGATATTTCTTTCTGCAGTAAATTTTGAACTCGAAAAAAAGGCAGAACATGGATACCAATACATACCTCCAACAACCAGGTCTATCATATGCCATACTATGTACTGGGCTTTATGGCGCATACTGCAAGTGTCGCGGCGGTATGGCGAATCGAGCTTGGGCGGCGTAAAATGTATCACTTAATTGGCGAAGAGACTGAGATGCTTTACTAAATATCTCTCCACCATTCACTTCTTCTGAACCCAAAATCTCAATATATGCTCAATAAATCACTCTCAAAATAACCAAATGAGGGAGGATATTCTTAGAAAAATTGCCTCTACCTGCTAAACCCAAGTAGAGGCGGAATACATTGCTGCATCGGATGCAGCAAAGGAGGGGGTCTTGGTGAAGAAGTTTAAGCCGAATGTTTGAGAATTGGTGAATTTGGCGGGGTAGATCTCACATGTATTGCGTTGACTTGGTGATTTGTGGCGGGGACACCAGGGGTCGCCAGTCTATCGTGTATGTTTAAAGAGGTTCCACCTTGCTCAAAGTAAATAACTTAAAAGGAAGATGTAGTAAATGGAAAAAAGTTCGTCAAAAAACATTCTACAATCCCTGACAAAGTAAATTCTCAAATTTGTTTTTGGCGTCCGAAGTTACAATAGAGATGAACACATAGGTGATTAGCTTTAGGTCAAGTAAGATTACTAGTCATAAGTGCCTATGGCAATCCATGAAGCCAACGCATTTGACTTATTAAAATCTTTTTGCCCATTATATTTTGGCATATATCACTTTATAACTATTGCATATATATATATATTGTGATGTCATAGATTTATCAATAAAATGAATCGTAATGAATCGTATGTAAAATCATTCATACTAACTTTCTAATCCTCATCAATCAGAAACCTAAAAAGAGGCCTCCATATCCTGGGATGGGTGGGTAATGGCCTTATGCGCGTCCTTGTGATGGATGCGGTGTAGTATGGGTGGCAGGGACACTGAGGATATGGTACGGTTGTATTGGAGAATGAGTTGTTTGATTGATAAAACTGCGGATGTTGAGATTGGTTGATGCCTTGTTGTAGGACAGCGATTACCTTGGTCACAGTAGGTGTATTTGGTCTTAGATTTGAGACACGGGAATGTGTACAACAAGTACTCCACTCTTTGATACTAGACTTATAGGTTTGTATCGAATCTAATGCTGGCGAGTAGGTAAGTGGTAGTCAACATATCGAGCATGAAGTATGAAATAAAATCATCCACTCTTCGGTATCATGAAGAATATCCCTTATATTCTGCACCGAGAACCATCCGCCTTTAAAGTCGGCCAGGTGAAAAAAGAGATTCTCGAAAGTCAAATTAAAAGCGAACTTCAGTAAGCATAGAGTACAGCAGCACATATTGATGCAAGATATTAGATAGATGAGGATTTATGACCTACGATAACTAAGAACATAAAATCTAATAGATTGAATTCCCCATATCTTTAGAGAACCTCACAACGTAATAACCCTGGCTCATCCTAATGGCTCTAAATGGCTCGAAATGGTAATACGAATAATTCTTGAAGAATTAAAAGACCGACATATTTGACTTCATGCTTGGCTAAATATTGAAACTAAAGGTCCACACACATATATAAGTAAACATTACGATAGTAAGTTGAATGAGATAGGATGGTTGATAGGTGAGCAGGTGTTGGGATTAAGGATGGGATTAAGTGAGGTGGGGTTGGGGATCCACTAATCTAAAACTTGGTGTTATTAAAATGTAAAATCCAACCTGCCAAGCAAGAATCCATTAAAGTTTGATAAAAGAGACCTACATAAGCAGAAAATTCAAAACCTCAAAGCTAAACCTTTGCTTGCCTCTCATATTCTCTCCCCTCTCCTTCAGGCGACTTAGAGTTTTGGCGTCGCCAGCCCTCTTGTGTGGATCACAGCTAGAGAGAGGGCAGCAGCCTCTTCACCCTCTCCTAAGAATGCACGCAAGAAATAAGGATCTCACGATCTCCCCTAAGTAACACAATCTGTCTATCACGCAGTTTTAAGTTTAAGTAATTTTGCTTTTAATCTTCATACAGCAGCAAAATATCTCTTTAGAATAGAAATTTTATTTCTCATTCTTCCCTTTCACGTATATAATCTCTCACCCCAAATTTCTTTCCTGGGGAGGTTTGAGGTTGGTTCTTTGGCGGCGGTGTTTGTGGGGCGGGTTGCGGTGGTTGGAACTTGGTTGGGCTGTGCTGTAGCGTCCCGTGGTGCTCGCGGTCAGCAGTGCCCGGCGCGTGCCGTTGTTTTGTGGCTGTAACGTGGCAGGTGCGGCAGGTATGGCATGGCGAGGACGGTGGATGCGGTCGGGTTGGGTGGCGGAGGGTTGGGTAGTGATTGGGTTTTGGATGTGGGAGGATGGTGACCAGGCGTGGAGGAAGCAGACAGAGTAGAAATCGAAAAAAGAACTCATACATCGAAAAATTTATATACCTAATTCTCTTCTAATAAATCAAATTATTTCTCGGCTCAATAGTTTATAAAATATCAACTAGTGATATTTAGTATCAATAAATTTATGGCCTAACGATTATTAATATGATCTCTAATAAAAATGATGTCTATGTCAATATATTTGAATTCCTAAGTGAATAGAATTTTTTATTAAACATATATTACACTAGTATTATCACATTTTATAAGTATTATGTTTTAATTACATAATCTTCTAATGTTTTTCATCACCTGCTTACACACAACATACACTTACTACTATGCATTTCGGCTTAGGTTGTAGATAATGCAACAAAGTTTTTATTTCTTGGAAGACCAGAGACAAGTGCGCTGACCTGAAGTTGACATGTTTCTGGATATTGCTTTTTCTGTCTGTTGATGGGCCAAGGTGGCGTTGAGTGTGTGGCTCAGGGTTTTGTTTTGGGCGCATGATCTGTGTTGGGGTTTGTTTAAGTCGCTTGGCTTGACTTTAAGTAAGTGCCCAGGATTAGGTGAAATCAACACATAGTCAACACTAAACTTATATGCTCGAATCTTATTGTTGTGAGTATAATAAAACTATCTATCATACCCTTATAAGTCTTTTTAATCAAAACATTATCTATTAAATAATATATATCTAATTTGTAGAATATGGCATTGGTATGTGTAAGCTTTAGCACTATCCATGTCATCGTTTCAATAGATCTAAGCATACTTCGGTCACGACTAATAAAAAATTTCATCACTTAGTATTTAGTACAATCCTAAGAAAAATGTAATTCACCCATTAAGCTTCTTCAAACTCTTGCTCATACTTTTGGCAAACGATTCACAAAGAGGATTATTTGAAAAACCAAAATATTATCATCAACATATATTCGATAATAAGAAAATAATTTTAAAATATTTAATAAATAATATATTATCAACCTTGTCTTCCTTAAGTATTTTAGGCGTAAGGAAAGAACCAAGCATAATGCAAGCCTGAGGGGCTTGTTTTAATCCATAGAAAGCTTTGAACAGCTTAAACATATGATTCAAACAATTACATTATCCAAATCTAGGTGGTTGTTTGTACCAAGCTGTTCAAAAATGAACCATTAAGATAAGTACTTTTAATATCCATTTGAAATAAGTTAAAATCATTACAGCTAGCAGGTTTTGAAGTCCCAGCCACAGAGCAAAGGTTTCATGGTGATGATACATTCTTCTTAGTTAAACTTTTTTATTGCCAAATGCAGCCTTATTTCTATCCATAATCAAAATTCATCACTAACATTTTATAAAACCCATTACTTACCAAATACAAATAGTCACTAGATTGAGACGAGCATGGAACATATAGGTTGATTTGATTTGTTTGGGTGAAGGATTTGAGTCGATGTGGGGACTGGGTCGTTGCGTTTGGTTTGATTTGGGATAAAGTTGCGTTCGCAGGAACTTAAAAGAAGAAGCGTTTAAACATCATTAGATGTGTCTCTAATAATTAGCTCCTTATGATGAGCATCTACATACTTCTAATCCTTAGGTAAGGATTCTTTAGAAAGAAAAGATACATCCAAGTTGCTTAGAAGTGCAGAAGTCATTCGATCAAATTTAAAACATCGAAAACTAGCTCATCATCAAAATTATTTTCTTAAGTGAATGCTTATCAAAGATATGGTAGTTCTCTGTAATTTGAGTTCTTTATTGAGATGTGAAGAGCTTTAGACATGAGGAATAACGAAGATGCGGCTAATGAGTTTGTGTCAGAGATTTTTTACGGGGCGTCTTTTTCATTTGGAAATGAAATGTTGCACTTTGAGTTTTGGAAATGTAAAGGTATTTGAGGTTAACATTGATAGATGATTTGGGGTTTTGAAGTATTGGTGTATGAGACTGTTCGTTATAGCATACCATATTTATGACTTACATTAAAATATTTGGGTAGGCTATGATATTTAATAATTTTGCCACCATTTCTTAATAGCTCCTATTTTCTTTCAACTACTTTATTTTGAGGACGGGTTTTAGGTGAATTGTGGTTGCCGGTTGCAAGGTTTTCGCTGTCATGATCGCGTGAGATGGGTAAGTCGCCAAGGCCGTTTTGAACCAGGTTTGCAGGTTCCGAAGTATTTAAAACTGGTAGCGAAATTGTGTCCGGTATGTCACTACGTCATCGTGATCAAAACATATTCTAAACTTATCACCATCAAATTAATCCATCATTCCCTATGAAATCAAATATAAATAGTCCATTACTATTAATTCACCCCAATGGTTTGGCTTCACTTTTCATTTGTTTCCTATGATAACATACATTACAAATAATATCTTTAATAAACTTGATATAGGCATTCCTCTTAAGTTCTCTAGTTGAAATTTGAGATTAGTTTAATGCTAGCATAACCTAATCTCTTATACCCATCATACTTCGTATACAAAGCAAAATATGTTTCATCATAAAAATGCTCAACAATAGCCAAGTATACATATTATTATATTTTTAAAGCAAACATAAATCTATTTTATAAATTTCAATGTCGCATTATATTCCATTCCTAATATATCACTTATTACCAATTGACTAATACTTAGTAGATTATATTTTAAACTATACTATGCACCACATCTTCAATTAAAAAAGATTTGATTTGTTACCTATATTTCATTTCCTAATATTTTCGCTATTGATGTCCTCGAAAGGTAACCAAATCCTTCATCTTAGCTAATGAAACTTAGAAGTGTGTTGGATCTCGGGTCATGTGCCCGGTATCTTTATCAAGGTGCCATCTCTTGCTCTAGCTTGTGGTTTGTAGACATATCTACTGAAAGTAGGTTTTTCTTTTTAGGTACCCATTTTGACCTTGGGTTCCTCATAAATAGATCTACTTATCATTGAGTGATTAATGGTTCCTTTAAGGGTCCAAACTAGACTGTGTAGACTATGTCTTTTTTAAATGGACATTTTATAGACAAAACAGCCATATTTTCCATTGAAATTACATTTTTCTCTAGGTGAGACATATAATGTAGGTCATTTTAATGAAGATAGTTGGCTTTTGTTGGTGTTGCTCACCGTGATTTCATTCGTTTTCTGTGGTCTGGCCATACATTGGCGGGATCGTTTTGAGTTTTTTTCTGTTTTGAGTTTTATGGCGTTTTATGGTGAGAGTGTTTTCCAAACTTAAAATGAATCTATCTCATCATACTTAGTACAAAAGTGTATATATCAAATACTCATTTTAATTACTCAAAATTTACTAAACATACTCCTTTTTTATGACTTATATTTTACCAATTAAGCTTACATTCACTCATATAGATCATTGAAAGCGATAAAGTAAATCATCATAAACTAGATAAAGATTTGATTAAGTTACCGCCGTCATTCAGTACCATTAGAAACATAATTCATGATTTCTCTTTTGTTGGCCAACTTCTCATTTGAATGCACTTGAATCGTCCCAAGTCACCTTAAGTGCATTCTTTTCTTCGATAATACATGCTAGGGACATTTATTTTTGAGTACCTCGACTTCTTGCGTTGCGTTCGTATGATTGTGTCATTTTTTTGGTTGGTTTTTTATTCTTAGTATCTTGTTTATAATTTGTTTTATTTCTTCTTATAGATCTTTTGAATTTTCTTGTTAAAGTGCTAAGATTCTCATCATCATGACTTCGTTCAAGTCAAAGTCTTCTTTAGATTGATGTCATTTCCTTTTTGTTCTTTGGAAGAGTGATTCTCATAATACAAATCCTTGTGCTTTGTATGGTATTTTTATGGGTGTGTGACACGATAAGTTCTTCAAGAGCAAGGTTGTTCAAGTCCTTTACAGCTGCTTGTATTCTTTTGTGCACGGATCCTAACTTTTAGAAAGGGATCTTAGAGTATTTTATTGATAAGTTCAACAATAGAAAAACCTTTACCAGAGTACTTTTAAACCATTTCATCATTACTTTATACATACATCATCAACAAAAGGAGAAAAATGTAATAGCAAGTTTTTGAAATATGCAAGTTTCCTGCGTCACTTTAGAATATGCAAGTGCTGGTATAGGTGCCTACAAGCCAATCACATGAGTGATGGCATGTGACGTGATGTGGGTGCATGTGGAGGTCTGGGGCTTTGTGGGGAAACCAGGAGATTAGAGACTGCCAAGGAAGATGAGTAAGCAGAGAGTGCAGAGACTTCTTGGGAGTCGTGAGGCATTGTTTGAGAGTTAGTGGGATGTAAGAAATTTGCAGGAGCTGGAAGAGCAGGGTGGTGCCAGAACCCAAGGGGTGCAGGAAGCATGTGTGGTGATGCGTGGTTGGGGTATAAAATTCAAGTTAGAGTTGGGAGAATGTCCACTAGCAATTAAGGCCCAATGGGCCCATATGAGCTAATTCGGCCAGGAATTGAGCACCCAATTCCATGCAATTCTTGGCTACTTGGTGACATGGCTTGAAGTAGTGCTTGAGGAAATGCAGTGAGTAGGCAGTTGTTACTGCGGTGGTGGTACTGCTATCGAGGCAGTGGTACCCACTGGTCTGAAACTTCAAGGTCACTGTCTTCCACAATGTTAGAAATGTCAAGCAATAATCTATATGCTCATGATAGCCTCCCCAGAACCATCTAAAATTAAATGCAACTCTCTATTTTTTAAGCCATTAGAGACCTATAAAACCCCACCCCTTTCTGCATGAAAAGAAACACAACCTATTAGCATAATCTTGAAGTTCTTGAGTCTTAAAAAGTATTATAAAGGTCGGGTTCTCATAACAATCTCTTGGCCTTGTAACCGTCAGAAGAGGGTGAGACTGTGAGGGGTTCATCTCCTAGGCAGGAAGAGGCTGTAAAGGGTGTTAGGTTTTCACCTATTGGAAGGAAGGCCTTTAGTGGATGTGAAGACCTGCGTCGGAAGAAGGAATCAGAAGTGGATCAGTGCGTGTTGGTGTGCCACTATAAAATTATGGTTTGCTTTTCATTAGACAATTTAGCTAACTTTACAATTCATTTCATTGAAACCATTTCTCCTCCTTATCTTATGCAGCTCTCCACTTATGTTTCGGTGCTATCCTTAGATTCGATTTTCATCAGACATACAAATATTTTATATGAGAATCGAAGAATTTTCTACTGCATAATTCACCCCCCCTCTTAGTGCGCTCTTGTTCTAACATGATATGCCCGTAAGTGATAATTTATTTTTTGGTATCATGCATGAAATAAGGATGAAATGTAAGGTTTTGTTTGCATGTTTTAATTTGAAACTATAATGATGTACAAATATATTGAATAATATTGATGCTACCTTTATCATGATTTAAAATTCAGTAGCAAAGGGAAAAGAGTTATCGTTATTTTCTTCCCTTCTTTTTGACAATGATAAAGGGGAGAAAAGAACCCAAGCTTGCATGTTCTAAAATAATATAAATTTGCTAGCTTGCGTAATTTTCACAAAAGGTTTGTTGGCTTTTGTGGGCGCTGTCTTGCTTTGACATGACTGGGCTGGCATTGGCATTTTATAAAGGAGGAGGAATGGCGGACGTCACTAGAGAATTTGTCTTGCCTATCTCAAGAAACAAATATATAATCTTTTATATCTTTAAAATTATGATGAAAAAATTGCTAGCTTGTATGTTATAGTACATATCTCTCAAAAACTAACTAAATGTACTTCTCCTTTAATGATAAAGAGAAAGAAAATATAATGTATACATAATTCTAGTGCACACAACTTAAATTCAAAGTTCTATCAATATAATATATTAAATAAGAAAGTTAAATTCACTCAAGTCATCATTGATTATCATCATAAAAAAAAGGAAGATGGGTAAATCTGGATTTTGACTAAAGCTAAATAAATAAATATTATAATTATCTAAATTTTGAAGTAACCTAAAAAAGCTTCAGTAAGAGAAAATAATTAAAACAGAAAAATCTATAAGAATAATCAACCTGCTAAAGAAATTAGTAAGAGTAATTGTCAATACACTTGTCAATACTAAAATATTTAAATATATCCGCCATTCGGAAGATGGCTTTGAAGTATGCTCATAAGGATGTGTAATTGAGTAAGGGAAGTATGGTGGTTGCAGTAAATGTAGGCTTATTAAAGGATATTGCAGAAGCCAGATTTCTTTTGTTGGTTTGGTTGGGTAGGTACGTCATGGGTTCATCTTGGTTGGTGCGGGCGTTACTTTATGGATGTTTTATTTGTGGTCGGCATGGCTGTGCATATATTTATCCTTTTTATAGATTTGAGAACAGCGCTGCAGCACTCTCCTCCTCTGAATTCTAATTTTGTTGAAGGAAGATTTCTCAAGTGATTGTAGCGTTTTCTCACTTTAAAACTCTCTGTCTTGTATCTTGGCGGGGATAGAGAGGGGTGTTTTCAGGCCTCAAATTGATTCAAACTTGGAGGCTAAAAATATCCACGTCAGGGTTTCTAGGTATGAGGCAATTACCAAACATTGCTGTTGGTACCATCATTAGTGTCGAGTCTAACACTAACACTACTAAACTAATATAATATTTAGCACCCTGCCATTAGACGGTACCGCCTTTAGAATTCATGGGGTGTTGTAACATCCCCATTTTAAAAATTTAGTAAAAAAGTTTATTTGTAAATAAGAAGTTATTTAATGATTATTTTATAATAAATAATATTATATTAAAAGTTTATAGCTGAGGACCCTAAGAGTAAAATATTAAGTTTGATATAATTTATGAAAAGATTCAATTTAAGTTAAAAAAAAATATAGTGGACATGTCACTAGCTAACCTAGTTGGTGCCATATCATTTAACTAAAGATGACACCTAGCTCCTTTCATGCATGCAGACACCTTGCAACTTTTGTGTGAAACCTAAATAATTAGATGAAAGGTTAAAGAGCAACCTGAAGAGTTGCAGCCAGCGTGAGTTTGAGGAAAGGAGAGGAAGAGGAGAGGAGAAGAGCTTCAGGTTTTTATCAATTTTCTCACATTTGGGATTCAAATAATTTTTTAAGAGAACCCAGTGTTTCTAACCTCATCTCCCAATGTGTAATCTCTGTTTTCCATTTTTATTCTGCAAAATTCAAGAAAAAGAATTTCAACTTTAAAAACCAAGCCTTCTTTCGTTTTGATATATAAAAATATAGTCTAATTTTCAGTAATCTGACCTCTATCATAATATTTAAATTAAATAACATTTATATCACTCAATTCAGACCAAGGCCTATTCCGTTTGAAGTAGACAAGGCAATCTTTCGTTTTTTTGATGCTAAGATCAAATGTTTGGGTTCAAATTCCTGCTAGGACTTCGACAGTTTGGCCCTGCAGTTCTGCAAAATAGGACTGAAATTTGACCTCTTGTTGTAACTGTTTATAACTTTCTGCTGTGAACTCCGATTCATATAAGTATAATTTATTCGAAGCTAGACTCAGAATTCTTTCTGCTACTGATTTGAGAATTTTTTTTAGAGTACAATTGCTAGCAAACATCTTTCATCGGCCCTATGAATTCAATGCATCGAAACTATATTTTCAGACCTTTAGTTACAAAGTATATAACTCCCTGTTATAATTCAGATTCTTGTTGAAGCTTGGTTTGCCTAAAACTAGATTGACAAAGCTTTCTAATGACACCCTGTTTTGTATAAATTTGGGCATAATTGGTTATCCAAATAGTTCGCTTAATGTTCTATAAAGTGCTGTGGGAGCTCGAGCTTTAGTCGATTCAGCTTTCTCTATTCTTCTCTTTAAATCGATTTCTTAAAAAAAACTCTTATTTAATTCGCTTACATTAATATCTTTCAAATGCTTCAATTCAGCTTTTTTCTTGTTTCTTCTTTTTGGTCGTTTAGGTAAAACATTTCGGTTGGTTTATGTTGTTATCTTGAAGTTCACTGTATGCTTTTGTCATTTTGTTTGTTTGTGCATCTTGCGGCTGTCGTCTAAAGATCATGTTTTGCTCGTAATGATTCGGCTTTATACATCCCATTATTCGCATTTGCTTTGATATGTGCCTCTTCCAGGTTCATTTCTTTGGACATTAAATTTTATCTAACTTTCTTATTTCAATTGAATATATGATTTCTTGGAAATCCTTGTATGCTCACCTTTTGTTTTCCTTTCGAATCGGAATATATTTATGAAGATTATGTTTGTATACGTATTATTTCGAGAAAGGCATATGTATATTTCATTGTTCGCATGTGCTTCAATATATGCTAATTTCATTATTCATATTATCCCTTTGTACTCCGGTGTTTGTGGGATAAATGTGAACCTTTTACTTGAGAAATGGTAAAGGGAGTTATCATAGAGCAGCGATACTCTGCAGGCCCCTGTAACCGCTCGAGGCGTGGGTGGATGGGCTCGAGGGCGATGAGAGAGCATATTTTTATTGATAAATTCGAAATGGATGGACAGTATTATATTATGATCACTTCACCTTATATGTTTTGATATGATATCAAAGCTTTGTATGTTTATGCATACTTTGGATAAGAATGAAATGAATGCGCCGTCGTACGACATTTGAGCTTATTCGTGTTTTGTTCTTTGATATATTTTTGAAATGTTATGAAGTCTTTGTTGCAGCCAGAAAGTACCATGTAATAAATGCGATGTATACAGCCATGCCAATGATATGCTCGGTGCTTTCATAGGTTGTATGAACAAAGCGTGCTTGACGATGCAATATTGTAATTGCGCATTGTGAAGCGTACTCTTTGTTTCATCTTATCTAAGCTTTTGTGTTTGGATACGCCCCATTTTATTTAAAACCTATCCTACTACTATCTGAATATATTAATCATTCTTGAAGCTTTATATACTCTAGTGCTACTCTCAGTACAGAATAACACTCCTTCCGCTAAAATATGTATATGGGGTTGTGACATTGAAGCTAGAAGATTTTGGGTGAAATATTTTTGTACTTGATAGGTTGATGTTGTATACTTTTAGTTCTTTTTTGGGTGCAATGAAATATTATTAAATCTAGATTGATGTATCTTGTAAACTTGTATCTCTTCACGTTGAGATTTTGGAAATGTTAGTTTAAAGCTGTGTCTTGATATAAAACATGTAGTACATGTTGGTTTTGTGATTACATTAATTATACGTGCTTATGGAATTTATGATATAGTGCAATTTAATTAAAGATTGCTGATTTTAAAATCATCAAGTAACATAAATGTATAAATTACAAAAAACTACATAGAATTTATGAATTGTGGATTATAAGTAGACAGCTTGAATATTTTTCTTAGGGGTGCTCAAATGTATGGTGGATCTGGTTATTTGTTGAATTATAGTTTTATCAATCTTGAGTTAGAGTTCACCTCTGAATGAAGAAATTAAATTCCTTGTGGCAGTGTTGTTACAGCGATGCCACCGATTAAGCTTTTAGCATCTT